>CAMPET010000403.1:22723-44530 GCA_946803715.1 Beroe ovata
AAGGGAAGGGATTGATTATCTGTGTGACAGGGCAATCTCGAATGACAGCCACCATCCTGCACATGAATGTTTTGACAGATCATACCTGCTCCGATTTCGATGTAGGAACCCGTTTTGCGCTGGTGAGTGCAGTTCCAGTAATGACGTCAGTGATCAAAACTGCAAGAATTTATCATCTTTAGTGGAATCGAGATGCATTTAAATCATTTCTAAGATTAGTTTTTCTCAGACACCGTATACTGGACATTTTCCAATAGTTATGAGTTCCAAAATTGATTTTACCACTTACCAATCATCGCGAGATCACAGAGTATTCCTGTTAGATTGGTGATGGACAGGAGTGAAGGCAGTCCCTCGCCATTTGACTCATAAGTCAGCCAGTGCAGAAGCGGCAGGAGAAGGGAGACGAATTGGAATCCATTGGTGGCCAAGAACAACTGTGAGAGGATAGGAAAATAATGAAGAGTATAAGTAAACTTGAAGTATCCGATTTTGGTTCTCTATCAGTATTTTAATTTCTCATCCCATACCTGCATGGTGGTTACAACAGCTCCTCCTTTACAAATGACATTGTATATGGAAGGACCAAAGCAAGCACAGGCTGCACCAAACATCAGGAGGAGTAGAATGTATGAGGTTTTCAAACCTGGGGGACGTGATTGACTAGCAAAATACCATGAAAAATAACATACAGGAAGACTGATTACGTAATTGACGGCCAAAACACACACTAACCTTGCTCTTCAGTGCTCAGATGACCACCGGACTGCCCTTCATTCAGGAGAATCAGTTCCATGCTCACCTTGTTTTGGGTTGGATAGTGCTTGTGACAGGTTGCTGAATCAACAAATAGAGCATAATAGGTTGCAGGCTCAGGTGACCATGTTAATGAAAATACCCGGTCTTTATAGTCATCTCTCTTTGGAAACACTGAAATATTGAAGTATGCACTCACTAACTTCCAAGTCATTGAACACAACAAGGGGCAGAAAGAGCATGTTTTGCTTACCAGAAAAAGATGCTTTCTTCAATCTTTTACTACAATCTGGCTCTTTTTCTAATAACTTCTCTCTTGTGAAGAAATACAAGCCACCTATGGTGTCATTTCCCTTTAATCTAGCCTTTGCATTCGTGCCTGAATGATGGTAAAGCTAGACAAGAACAGAAAAAAGATATATATCAGAAGAGATCATGAGCATATCAAACCACAGTGATACCTTGAAATGTAAATTTGGAAACAATCAACCCTTGGTTGTCTCTTGCTTCTTGGGAATCTGATACAAATCTGGGGTGAAGGAGGCAGGTAGTTCAACAGCCTTAGATGTCATTGACAGTCTCCATACATCAAAGGAACAACTTTCTCTCACCTGATTATTTTGGCTACAGTCACTGTTCCCAATATCAAGAAGCAGAGCAACCTCAGAACACCCATAACACCCTATCTTATACACTTATGATATGGACAATTTAAGCTTGTGTAAAAAATCAATTGATTCATGGGCATCATCCGTTTACAGACTCATATATTCCAAGCAAAAAGCATAAATTGAAAATAAAGTAAGGCTCAGATCACATGATCATTATAAGTGTGTCACAAAAGTAATCTCTATTATAGTTATCTCCTTTAATCAATTCCGATAAAATTGAGAAAATGAGCAAATATGAAATTAGCAACAAATAGCTGAATTGAGAAATAGCTGAATTCATATTTTAAATTTCTAAACATACATTAAATAAGAATCCTATTTGGGTATCTGTTTTCGAATGAAAAAAGGTCGGGTGTTACCTGAGCACTGTATCGAGTCGAGCGCGCGCTCAGCCTTAGACGACCAAATTATTTGCATATTTAAAAATATGCGCGATTGCGCACGCGCTGCATCTCAACAATGCAATGACAGTACAATCATTGCCGATTACAATTGTTTGGCAATGCTAGGCCCACTGCCCAGCCGACGCGAGCAGAGAAGCGGCGCCGCGCACGCCAGCTCGAGTGATGTTTGAGTGCCAGCGCGCGCAATACAGATTTTGAAGCTCTCGTCAGAGAAATAAAGTATATAACATCGCCAAACGAATACAGAATAAAGTTAAATACTGCGTGCTTGCAGTGCAGCGCAAGATAGCAAGATTGCTTTGGCATTTGGAAGCGCGCGCATGGCACCCATACATCATTAATCATCATATCGATAGAATGATAAATGAACATGAAAGAAATACAAAATACAAATATTCATGTGACGTCCTCATATTTCATATTAACTCCAGTGTTGAGCTGCACGCTGTTCATACTCAGTCGAAAACGTAGGCATGCGATCATAGCATATAGCCCTTAATGTTGGTGGCTGATCTCATTTCTTCCATGAAATGTGGAGCATATGGGTCAACATAATGGTTTATAAATTTATTCACTTCCAAAAAATCAACATAGCTCAACATATGCAATGGTGGAAATGTCTAATATTCATTTAATTTACTTATTGCTAAGAATAAGATACCTCTGTAAATTTAGTACCTGTTTTGTCTCATTTGATGTTAATGAAATTATGATCACCCAACTTGTACCTTTGCTATTCCAAAAACTTTTGAAGGTACTGCTGTGACCTGTGCTCGTGTAGATTAGGCTAACAAATGTTATTAGGTATTAGTTGTAGTATTAGGTATTTGATGCAGTTAGGTAGTAGATGTAGTTCCATGTATAAGATGAAGTTCCAGGTGTAGTTCCAGTATTAAATATTGTAGTGAAACAATGTATCTCCTAAAGGTTTCCCGAAGGTGAACCAATATTCAATTCAATATCAAATCAGATAGGGGTATATTTTTATTTCTGTTAATGCTCAAACTTATGTGATCAGACTGGACATGTAATTGGTTTGATGGAGAAGAGTAATCACTTCAAACCAGTGGACTACCACTCCATAACTGAGTGGCTAGAATGTGTCAGCAGCTCTGGTATGTGATAAAGTGAAAAACCAGTGTAGCAGTTTCTTGTAACAGCTATTATAACAGTTATAATACTTGTGAATTCAATTAAATTGCTCAGAGTGTTTTTTGCATCACTTTGCATCTGAGATACACTATGTATTTAAATACAGTTGCATCTAATTACTATTCATTTCAATCTAATTACTATTCCTTCAGGTAAGAAGTATTACTACAATTCAAGGACATGTGAGTCAACATGGGAAGTTCCTGCAGAGTTCATTAGGAATGCAAAGAAGTACAGACCTGAGAAACCCAAAGTCTTGGACATTTCCCCAAGCTCAGGTGTCAGACCAAGTTTGCTTAATAACCTTGAAGAAATATTTACAGTGTCCCTGCTCATTGATTGGGTTTTTACATTTTTGAGATGAACATAACTTACTACTGACTTCCCAATTCCAACATTTCAGATCATATAGCAAAGAAGTTCAAGGGTGAAGGCTTACTCCTCACTCCAACATCAATACCAAAATCAAATGGGACATCACACAGCCCAATGACAACTTCATCTCGTGCCCTACAGAACAGCCCACTCGCCAGTCCCCTCTCGACAATCAGCCCAACCACGCCGTCAAGTGTGAAGATCAGTTCATCCCTCCCTGGAGTTGCCGGGTCGATCACTGTCAACCACAGTGAGGAGGGTCGTCATGACAACAAGTACAGTTCCCATGACAACAACAACAAGCTGAGTGCACGTGCTGCAATCAGCCGAAGACAGAGTCTCAATCACAAATCGTCATCTGATCTGGACATAGTGAGTCTCCATGAGGGAATCCCATCTCCGGTCATACACAAGGATGGGAAGAGATCTAATAACAGTTCTCACAGCTCATCCCCCACTAATCACGGCAAATCCTCCCTGGACCGCCAGCCACCACACAAACTCAGTAAAATACTCAGCTCCTCCCTGGGGCAGGATGAAACTACCCCCAACCAAAACGATATCATACGGACAAAATTCCTAGACCCAGCTTCGATCAGTTTGCTGGCAAACCCGGCTGCCGAATTGCTCGAGAAGCAGAGTAATCAGTTGCATAACGAGGGCCGGCGGTTGCTTGACGTGGACTTGATACGGACGATTGCGGACTGTGCGAATCTGCGGGCCGTGCAAGACGTTCAGAGTCTCCGGGCTATGAACATTGAACATAAATTGGAGCTGTTACGGAGTCATATCAAGTGGTTGGAAGAGGGTCATGATTTCACGTGATACACGCCCACAGAGAGCCACGTGGTGTTATTTATTATTACTTGTAACTATACCATATGATTGTCTGATGTACCTACAATAGGAGAAGAGTTGGTCAGTTCGCAAATTTCACAGTCCTAGAATGTCCTATTTCACTATTCCTATGATGTCCTATTTCACATGCTGCCACATATGCTTGCTATTTGCTGCGATACTAACATTTCCTAGTTCAGAAGCTTTTTAAAGTTGTGTTTATAGTAGAGTGAGCTATTTTCGATTTGTCTACGAGATTTGAGATTCCTACTGTTCCCTAGTCAGTTATCATAGGGTAAATTAAAGGATTTGAAGGCGATTTTCGGGTCTGAAATAACATTGTAATGATGAAAACTGGGTAAAAGTTGGAGTAAAGGAGTAATCCGTGTGTGATTCTTGGTTCAGTTCAGTTCCCGAGTGTATTTCTTACTTGTGTTGATCACTATGATAATTAATCCATCGTGTTTCACTGTCCAATTAATTGAGACCTCATCAAATTCCCTCCGTTCCCCTCCACGAAAACAAAATTTCACCCCTCCCTCAAATTATTACCACTTCCCAATTTAGACTTTGTTCACAGGCTCCCTAACTCTTATCCTCAAAGTGACCACCCCATAATACCATGGTCCATGATTTGTTATAAAGCCCTTTTCTCGTCCAATAGGAGGGTCCCAAATGTTTCTTGATCACGTGACGGTGGTTGACCAATGAAGATATGGACACAACCAATGAGAATACAGAAACGCGGTCACGCGATCAAAAACATTTGGGACCCTTCCCCAAGGGTACCCTTCTCTAATATTAAAGTCCGACTTTACACCAAATCATCTCCCCCTCACCTATTCTAGCATCCTAGCTGATAGCGATATAGAAGTTGACATGGCTCTGCGAACACAGTTCCAGAACAGTTCCGATATCGGCGTGTTTTCTAAACTGACAAACAGTTACTGTCTCGTGCCAGTGGCCGAATGTGAGGCGTTTTACAGCGTGTTTGAGGGCGAGCTGTCAGACGTGATCAAGGTATGTGTGTGTGTGTGTGTGTTTGTGTGTGTGTGTGTGTTTGTGTGTGTGTTACCATGGTGATCAGTTATGACGTCATCTGGGGACCTCATTTGGGTGTGGGTGTAGATCGTATATCATCTCTCTAATTAATGAAGTGTATACATTATACAAGTACAATGTTGGCATGGTTAGTAGACATGATATTGACATTGCACATGCCCAATTTACACACCAAATAACCCAATTAAAACGCACTCAATTTCAACATACGTGATAGACACATGACACTGATGCACACCCAATTTAAACAGGTGATACATACAACGATAGGCAATTGTCGGATTGTTGGGCGACTGTGTGTCGGAAACAAGAACGGTCTTCTTCTCCCAAATTCAACGACAGACAAAGAGCTCCAGCATCTCAGGAATAGTCTGCCAGATTCTGTGAAATTAGGTACATTTCACGCCATCTGCATATTCTTCAGTGATTATTTTCCTGAAATAGGTATATGTGTACGTTAATTTCATAGTTTACACAGTGTACATTTGCAGAGAGCAATGTATAGATACGTACATTTCACCTGTGTACGTGATACATCTTCACTGTGATGTTCATTTAGCGGCGCGCAACCGGCACTCCCAGAAAGTATAGGAAATGTTATCCTTGGGGAGGGGTCCCAAATTTTTTCTGTCACGTGACAGCATTTGACAAACGATAACACAGATACAACCGATGAAAATCAAGGAACACTGTCACGTGATCAAAATCATTTGGGACCCCTCCCCAATAATACCATTCTCTATTGCTTACTAATATTATTTTTCTACTTTCAGCGAGGGTTGAAGAGAGGTTGTCTGCGTTGGGGAATGTGATAGCTTGTAACGATTATGTGGCTCTGGTTCATCCTGATTTGGACAGAGAAACGGAGGAGGTCCTAGCTGATACATTGAGTAAGTGTACTCAGTGTATAGTGTATACTCAATACTCAGTGTGCATAGTATAGCGAGTGTACTCAGAATATACATTCTCTATTATCATATGTACAAATCACATTGAGTGTACTCACATAGGGAGTTTAATCATTGTGAAGTCAAGGATTTAAATAACAGAATTCACATACCAGTACAAGTATCCCTCCCTCCTCTCAGAAGTGGAGGTGTTCAGGCAAACACTGGCTGGTCAAGTTCTTGTCGGGAGTTACTGTTCCATAACTAATCAGGGAGGCATGGTCCATCCTAAAACACCGGTTAGTAAGTATATGTTCTTTGTTTCATTTTGCGTTTAGTAAGTATTTTACGGTTAGTGACTTGGATATGAGTTAGCTTCACAGGATATTGTGATTGAACTTTCTTCTTCTAAATTGTAATCATCTAGTCAATCACCAGCCCAGCCTATATATGAATGTTTGGGGGAATTCAGACATCAGTTTCCTGACTCCCCCTTCTCTCAGATAGCAGACCAGGAGGAACTCTCATCCCTTCTCCAAATTCCACTGGTGGCCGGTACCGTGAACCGAGGCTCTGGCGCTGTGGGCGCCGGCATGGTCGTTAACGATTGGATTGCGTTCACCGGCATAGACACTACGGCGACCGAACTATCACTTGTCGAGAACATTTTCAAACTCTCCGATAAGGGTGATAGGAATGCTCACAATGTAAACCAGATGAGGAGTGTTTTAGTGGAAAGCATGATGACGTAATAGATATAGAGACCTGATGGTGGTTTTCATTTATCCGTTGTCGATTTTATCTCAGATATGCCATATTTGTGAGGGATGTCAAATCTGGGTTTTTACTGTTTTATAGAGGTTGATGGATAACTTATTAACTGGCTTTCACTATAGCGATTTTCCGCAGTTTCATAACAGAAATGAAAACTTCTTTTTAAATACGACCCTAAATTTGGCTTTGTTTACGAAGCAGTCGCAAATACTCATCTGTCTCATTTGGCTCAATATTGAGAGAATTCATGCTCGAATCTTATTTGTTCTGGGGACTCAAAAGCAAATTTTTAAATTTTGTGAAGTCAATGTCAAATATTTGATCAAGTACGTCAACCGCTGCTTCACATAAATTCAGAAAATTTTGTGCGCGGCGCGGAAAAGCAAACTTTTTCAGCATTAAATGCGCTTAAGTTATTGCAAAAACTATTGCCGTCAGCAACGCGCACGCGCGTTCTTGTCATATGCATGTAAATTTCAGTCGAAATTCTTCAAATTACAACGCCTTTTTCCACAATTGATACCCTGGAAAAATTTTCATAGCCAATTTGTTCACTCAACGCCGATTTGATAAGTGAAAAGCGGATGTTACATTAAACAATTTAGCACAAATAGGTATAGCAATCTATATACATAAATAACATACACCCAATGTATACGCCCCTTCACCCTTTACTGCGAGCCCCAAAAACTCAACCAAGGACAAAGAAAGAGAGGGCCTGTAAAGCAGAGAGAGAGATACAGAGGATAAAGGGGGCCGGGCAGAAGTCAGCAGGGTCACCAGTATAAGTGTTTCCGCGTACGTGCCCTATATTTCAATCTCGAAGTTTTGGATAATACCACTTTTAGCGAAGACGGAGGTAGACTTTTTATAATCCAAGAGAAAAGTTATCTATTTGGTTGATGAAAACAAGCTTTTGTGGATGGTGGCATTATCCGTTGTTATTATAGTGGTGTGTTCTATTTACAAAATAAAAATAATATAACACCAAAAGAGATTCCTAAGTTTAGAATGATTTTTCGCTCTTTTTAGATATTGGATCAATCTTAGCAATCATGAATTTCACACCCCTCTAATAAACTTTAACTGTAACTCATTTTCTAACAATAACGTGATTCTTATATAATGAAAACGTTCACTCAAACTAGCCGAAAACGGGATATCCATGTCCCAAGATCCAAACTAAATCAATCCCTCGGACCATAGATCCTAGAACCATAGATCGAAATTCTGAAGCCATCATTAACTGACTACTTAGTAGTCAGTGAAAAGGAAGAAGAAGCCAAATAAGTTAACGGAAGAAAGCATTTAATTCTCCATATGACCATGTTTAATGTTATCTATATTCACTCCTCAAAATTAAACAGAGTCGTAACATAAAACATTGTAAAATTCAACTCAATTTAGAAAATGGTATTCATAATATATTGCAAATGGGGTGTGAAGGAAACTACAACTTGTCAACAAATCTTATTGACAACAAGTGGGCGGGATTCAGATTTCCGAACACAAGGAACTATCTTGGGATAAATTACAAAGGTCTGATGAGATACGGACGTAATATTGAAACCTGAATGACATTTCTCACAGTCATTTTTACAATAATACTATCAAACTGTGAATCAGTAAATCGGTTATGGTCTGAGACCAATTTGCATCGAGACCCGACAAAAATGAATACTGGTCCCTATGCAAAACAAGGGATGACTAGCATGTCAAAAACAAAAATATCAAAAGATTACTTTTACACGGTAATGTACTATTTTCGATGATAGATAGTACTATTTTCTGCATAATCATATTTTTCAAGCTAGTTTGAAACCGCTTGTCCTCCCTTATTTGACATACAGACCAATGAAAGTTGTGTAATAATCATTGGGGACTCCCTGATCCGTCGAAATGATGGAGTTGACGTGAGAGAGTCCCTCTAAATTGAATACAACATAGAACAACACCACGTCGTAATTAATCAATTAACAAAATATATGTGTGCGTAAAGAGACCGACTTATTTCTAAAGTGGTCACATCAATAACCAATGACCAATCAATCTCACTGGATAAACAATGTGTGAATCGGCAATATTTCATCAGAATGGAGGCCTGTCACACTATCATAAATTCTCCTCAATACTGCCTAGTAGGAATCTGATACTCAGTAAAATAATCACTTCTCCTGCCCGGTTTTAACCACAACGCGCGCCGCGCACACCGCACGTGGAACACAGCACGTGCTCTGACAGCCATGGCTGTCGCACGTGCGAGCGTGCGCACGTCATTGTCATTACAAATTATATCAGCTTTTTAAATATCAGTAAAGGTCACTTAACCAATTAGTGTGCGATAGCACGCTCTTAATTAGTTAATTGACCTGTATTGCTACACCAAGTGTTTTGAGATTAACAGAGCAAACAGCAAGTAGTATGCTGGGCTATAACGTCACTGAAAGAAAGGCTGTGTCGTCATAGCAACGTTGACGTCACCAGGGAGTGATGACGTCATCATGATACACATCAAGTTAATCATCCCACCATGAGGTAGCGTTGGGTCCTGGGGAGATAGGGGACGCTGTATAATGTGCAAGGGCCAAGAATTCGAAGGTACAATGTACAGGGATTCAGTGTCTGGGCTTTGGTAATTATGAACAGGGATTCAGATGCTGATGACAAGTGGTTCATTTCAATAAATCATTTACCAGTGTTGGAGGAGTAGTTGGAGGAATAGCCACTGTTGCCGCCACCATGACTACCACCATGACTGCCACCGCCGCTGTTTCCATAGCTGTTTCCTTGACGACGATGGTCTGAGTCGTTGTTGTTTTTGTTGTAACGGTAGTCACGACCTCCAAAACTGTTGTTGAACGGTCTGGAGATGGTTAGAGTGTTATTGAGAAAGCAAATGCTTGACAACGTATATATTTCTGAATGAAATATTTCCTTGTGGTTGACTTACTTCCTGTGTGATTTGCGGTTCGTATGTTCCCTAGCAACGCCGTCCATCCAGCTGGGTATATCCTGGTCACACTCCGTGAGGATTTGCATGAGGTCACGTGCGATGTTCATGTTCTTTTCACAGAAGAAGGACGTGGCAAGTCCCAGATTTCCGACACGTCCTGAAATAACACGTGACTTTACATTATGCCTCATTATCATCATCATACGTGATCAATTAATACAACAGTTGGTAGTGGTAAACTCCCCGCCTCACTTCCCCTAAGTTCACCAGGTGCTCCTTTATAAACACTCTCATAGTTCAGTGATTCTGAAACTTGGCACAGAAAGATGACGGGACTCACCTGTTCGCCCTATTCGGTGAACGTATTCGTCAATATCCGACGGCATGTCATAGTTGATAACGTGCTTTACGTTAGGAATGTCTAGCCCTCGAGCTGCAACCTGAGCGAAACAAAGTCATAGAGATGACGGAAACTCACTCCAAAAAAGTTGTATTCTCAGGCATTGAAGTATGTGCTGAATAAACTCACAGCAGTAGCTACAAGTATGGGGTTGTCACCGCTCTTGAAAGCGTGTAGAGCAGCCTCGCGTTCTCTCTGAGTTCTATCCCCATGGATTGAGGCAGCAGGGTACCCCTCCTGATAATTCGTGAAATTACCGTGAAAATGTTGCGCCGCGCAGCGGATTAAAGACATTGTTTTGACGCGCAGCACTTGCAGGTTGCACCGTGCAAACGCTCCGCGCATAAACAAACCTGGCACAAGAACCACTCCAGGGAATCCGCCCCACGCTTCGTTTCCACGAAGACCAGAGTCAAACACTCGGGACCTGGAGATGGAATCATGTCTCAGCATATCACGTCATCAGATATATTTAGTTTGACTGTCATCAAAAGTCTGACAGTTTGATTTGGCGCATGATTCTACTGAAAATATCTTGCTTATCAACGCAGGAAACCCCACAAAATTCGTTGAGTACAATTCGTTGAGTGATGGTTCTCGAACGGAAAGTAGTTGATAAAATTAATTCTCACGTACGCACTCAATGCGTCAGGAAAAGGATGTGACGTTTATAAATAATCGCTGCGCGCGTCCGCGCGCACGGGTATTTAGATGACTACTGAAGACTTTTCAAAGTAATGAGATCAAAATTTTCGCCTAAAATCAGGCAAAACCCAATTTTATTGAGAATATTCTAGCCGGATAACCTATTTTCCTTCATTGCATCTTGACAACCAGGCAGTACCATGGTAACTGCATTGTCTAAACACACGTACATAAACATACACGTGTGTGTATAGTCGTATTTGTAGTCAGGTATTTGCGATAGTCATTCCTAGGAAACAGTGTAGCTGTCACAGAGTTTGACAGTGAAACACTCGAAACACTGGCAGGGAAAATTCCATCCATATCAGTGCCAAGTACTCACCAACAGCATTGAGAAGATCGAGTAAAAAGGAGCGCTTGTCCTTGTCTTCAACCCACACAATTTTCTGTGTGATGTTCTCGGAGGTTGAACCGACACGGCCCACGGCCAAGAAAATGTAGTTGTCTAGGAAATCACGAGCAAGCATCTGTGGGAGAATATGTACAACAGTGTACAATGTAGTCAGTGTACATTGTACATTATCGTGGACAATGATCAACTGGATTGAGGTATTGCGATGTATAAGTCCAAGTGGTTCATTTCCGATATGATATCAGAATGACTGAATTCTTATACACAACACTATGATCCAAAACACATAGTAGTACACTAGCTGCAATCTCATTGCTTTGTTTGAGACCTGAGAATCATATTATGATTGAAATGAGAGAATCTGCGCCTCTGAAAGTGACATTATTAGAGAGAGAGAGAGAGAGAGAGAGAGAGAGAGAGAGAGAGAGAGAGAGAGAGAGAGAGAGAGACACACACACACACCTTATGCTTCTTGTCGTGAGCAATGATTGTTGCCATATTCCCCAACAGGTGATATAGAATAGCTCTCCCATGCTCTGACCTCAGCTGCGTGATGGAGCGCGCGAGCATGTTCTTACCCTTGCACGTGCTTAGCACGTGGACCAGCAACTCTTCGTTTATGCTCCTGTTTGCGGTTAAATCAATCTTAATAAAGTTTTTAATTTAAAGGGCTAACCAGTATAAATCTACATTTATACTGGTTTGCCCTGGTGGTTTGCCCTGGTGGTTTGCCCTGGTTCTATCAATACCATGAAACCCGAGTTCGGAGTTGAAAAACTAGTTCTTGTCATTATTGCCTCCATAATATTGCACCTTTTAACGAAGTCGAGCGCTGCTTTGCGAAATTTTTCCAAAACTTTGATATGATAACCATACAATAACTATAGTAATAGGATAACTATTTAATTCGAGAAGCTGTGGCGATCTCACAGAGTTCCAGTGCGTTCCTAGTAACGTTTTAGTAGGTCTGTCGGTGTTCTAAAAATTACAGTTCTCAGGAAGTAATTGCTTTGAAAATATTGTCCTATTTAACAAGGATATGCATCAATATCACAGTAGCGAAGCTGAACTTGCGAAATAACCCGACAATTAATCAAAAATTCTAACAATATCTCAATATCTCAATATTCAATAAAATCTCAATACCGATATGTGAGGAGTGAACGATAAATAGTTCAAATCATCACTCACCCCGAATCAGCTATACAGAAACAACTGAACATCCGATCGGCAACCTCATTTTTAGCATCCTTTATTTTGCTCCTCTCCTCCGCTGCAAGAGGCAGGGCTAACTTCATGATATGAGTATTGAATGTTAATTAACAACAATTACAAAGATATTAAAATGTTGGGACAAGATGTGAGTAGCGCATAATATGTGTGCTATGCGGATAGTTAGCAACCACCAACCTGGTACTATAAGCAGCATTCTCTCCAGGTCCTCCAATTCTAGGAGATAATCGTACATTCTTTCAATCGTGGANACACACACACACACACACACACAAACCTTCTCCAGCTGTACTCTGTGTCGCTCAAGCATGTCCTGTAATCTCCCTGGGGTGGCGACCAAGACATCGCATCCCCGGGACAGTTCGTTAAACTGCTGCGAGATGTCCGCTCCTCCGTAGACCACTACGGGCCGGATATGGGATCGGTATGAGAACTGAAAACGGGGGAGATTTAGTCGCCAGGGTTTTCAAACTGGGTGATTAGGGATATTGTGAGTAATTGAATGTTGGTATGATCTTATCCCCTCTAAAAATGGAACGCGACATTGAAATTTGCGTCTGATGAATAACATCTTCCCACACTGAAATTGAAGTATATTTTTCTCTGCTGAATTGTGCAAAGAGTGCACACTTATAGCCTAAATATAGAGAGTGACCACGCCCCTATCCGACACACTGTTCTATGAGATAGAGAAGTGCGACCCTTATCTCACTGTTTCAATTGTCAATCTCATCAACACGCGTTACAGGATAAAATGCCTTGACTTGATGTTGCTCAGGGCACGAAAAATCAAATAATCTGTTTAGAAAAGAATCGCCATGATTTGTTGAAGAAGGAAGAAATACATTTTTCCAAAGAATAAAAGGTACTCAGAGATGGAATTACCTTGCGGGCCTCATCGTATATTTGCAGTGCAAGTTCCCGGGTTGGGGCAAGTATCACCGCGAGAGGGGAGGCTGTACTTCGCTTGTTGTAGTAGCCGTTANCGCACACACACGCACACACAGACACACACACACACACAATCACAGAGTCCCACGCCCCGACATCTGTGACTAGCAACCTGTGAGAGTTGCTAAATATAGCAACACATGCACCCCATCATAAAACAATTATCTTGAAGTTGCACCTTTGTTTCTTGAATAACATTGCTCCTATTTGACAATATCAGACGTCATATTTCTGATATAAAAACGCATAATTCATGCGTTTATATGCGTTTTTAATAGCACTCTACAACAGAAATGATGAGTATTTTTCCTGCATCATATGTAGCACACTTTAAGTGATGTGTGGGCGTGCAGTTGGCACACTGTTCGCTGCATCAATGTATCATTATAGAGGGGTGGGGGAGGGGTGGGGAGGAGACAAACTGTAGATGGAACTAGTTTCTAAAGTGGGAATTTCACCCCCATCCTCCTAGCACAGTAGTTACCAACAATTACCATGGCAACTTCTTGTCACCATGGCGACTCACCTGAATCTCTTTAGGGAATGTAGCACTGAACATGAGGGTTTGCCGGACTCCAGTGGGCGGCATCCCACGACCCTCCACAATTGCTCGGATCTGGGGCTCGAATCCCATGTCGAGCATCCGGTCAGCCTCGTCCAGTACAACATAGCGGACCTGGGAGTCACGTGATTACCATATATGGTAAAACCACGTTATTATCTTATTTGGTCATACCATGTGACAAGTATTCGATAGTGAAACGATTGTAGCCTCAGGGCGGCGAGCTCTTTACTGTTAACGAGGGAAAGAACCTCACACTCACTCCTTAATCGTGGCCATGCCCATATATGGTAATGGTGAAATAGAATCCATTTGCTCACATGTCGATAAATGCTTAGCATCATGAGAAGTGGTAAATATGTGATGAGTACGAGACAAATTAAGGTGTACAAGAATCTCGTTATAGCTGACGGGCACTGACACAGACATGAGACACACACACTTACACACACACTTACACACACACTTACACACACACACACACACACACACTCACCTTCTCCAGCTGTACTCTGTGTCGTTCCAACATGTCCTGTAATCTCCCTGGGGTGGCGACCAAGACATCGCATCCCCGGGACAGTTCGTTAAACTGCTGCGAGATGTCCGCTCCTCCGTAGACCACTACGGGCCGGATATGGGATCGGTATGAGAACTGAAACGGGGGAGATTTAGTCGCCAGGGTTTTCAAACTGGGTGATGAGGGATATTGTGAGTAATTGATGGTTCGTATGATCTTATCCCCTGTGAAATGGAACGCGACATTGAAATTTGCGTCTGATGAATAATATTTTACCACCCTGAAATTGAAGTATATTTTTCTCTGCTGAATTGTGCAAAGAGTGCACTATTATACCCTAAATATAGAGAGTGACCACGCCCTTATACGACACACTGTTCTATGAGATAGAGAAGTGCGACAATTATCTCACTGCCAATCTCATCAACACGCATTATAGGATAAAATGCCTTGAACTGACTTGATGTTGCTCAGTGCACGAAAAATCACGAATTTGTTTTGAAAAGAATCGCCATTGTTTTGTTGATGAAGGAAGAAACTCATTTATCCAAAGAATAAAAGGTACTCAGTGATAGAATTACCTTGCGGGCCTCATCGTATATTTGCAAAGCAAGTTCCCGGGTTGGGGCAAGTATCACCGCGAGAGGGGAGGCTGTACTTCGCTTGTTGTAGTAGCCGTTACTAGTGTCAGAGTGTCCCTGGAATATGGGACCGGTGTGAAATAGGTGTCAGTGTGAAATAGGTGTCAGTGTGAAATAGGTGTCAGTGTGAAATAGGTGCCAGCTTGTCTATGAAATAGATGTCATTAACCAGACATCAAGAGAAACTGGGGCACTTACCTGAACACTAGGTCCTTCCTCATTGATTCTCGAAAGAATGGGAAGAAGGAAAGCAGCAGTTTTCCCGGACCCGGTCTGTGCACACGCCATCAGGTCCCTCTTTCCCTTAATTATCGGAACAGAGTACTTCTGTACAGGAGTCGGGGTGGAGTAGTGAGCCAGCTTGATGTTGCCCTGGTAGTGAACGTTTTCGTGAGTTCAGCTGGGCAGCAGAAAAGGTTTTGTTGTAGTATATTGTTTCCCATATCCTAAATTCTTGCATACATGCGTGTTTGTGACGTGTTAACTTTCTATAAACTGGAAATTTAATTCTGAAAATTGAAGTATCATGTGTCGTCACTCGAAGGCCGTGAAGATAATTAAATGCTCAAGAAATTTGAACCGTTGATAAGGAGATATGGCGCATTTCAAAGTGTTTTGGCGGTTAACGATCAGGTGGTAACACTATTTAGTTCGTGCCTACAGGAATGAAGCATAAAAGAATCATGGTCCTTGCAGCACAAGATAAAGATGAATACCTGGATGATTTCTCCCAGATTGATGTCTGAGAAGAGCTTGATGGGCTCTGGAACATTGTTTCCTGTTGCATCAACTGGAATGTCCTCATACTTATCAAAGTTGATACCAGTATTGCCAGAGCCAAACAAGTCCCTGTAAAAATATCAATTCAAGCATGATTTAACAGTTGGAAGAACTCATACTAAAATTTGGATGGGGTTTTTCATGGCTCACCTCTCAAGAGACTCATTTTTAGGCAGAGGTTTAGACCAATCTGCTGCATTGCGAGAGTTTCTCCCTCTTGTTTCATCTTTCCTTCTCATATCATTCCTACTGTCACTTCTGTAGTCACTTCTGCGATCAAAGTCCCTGACAAGAGCACATATTTAGGAAAAGTGTTATTCTTAAGAGGAGTTGAACTACTGGGCAACTGATGAATCCTGACCCTCTCAATGTTAACAAATACCTATCATCCTTGAAGTTGCCCTTGTAATCTCCATTCCTGAATTCTCCATTTCGGGAGTCACTGCGGTTGTATCCATTGAAATGGCTGTCCCGACCACCTCGACCCCGGTTATTACGTCCTCTCCCACCCCTGGAATGAAAAACTTTAATGACATTAGCTATAAGAGCACTAGGATATCATGGTATCTTTTATGGACATGAATGATGTCTATACATCCTATCTGAATCTTGAATAGCCACCTGTTCCTATTTCCTCCATCATCATATCTGTAATCAGAGTTCTTGCTTCTTCTTCCTGAGTCAGACCTACCAGACTCTGACATACCATCTGCATCACGGCGGTGTGGGGGCACATAGGCCCCCACCCGGCCTCCGGCCGAGTCTTGATTTATATCTAGACCAGCTAGTTGCTGATCTAAACCGGATCCATTGTTAGAGACAATACTCATGCTATTCTGGTAAATGAAGAATATTACCAAGGGTGAAAAATAAGGGACAAATAGACTGTATGAGAATAATCACACAACTGCCTAAAAACAGATATGACAATCAATTGATATAGAGATCTATGAAAAAGGACATCTAGGTATATGTTGATATGCACATAAGACTGACCATAGTTATTATGGAATAATAAA
Organism: Beroe ovata; assembly: GCA_946803715.1. NCBI lineage: Eukaryota > Metazoa > Ctenophora > Nuda > Beroida > Beroidae > Beroe > Beroe ovata. The sequence goes on from CAMPET010000403.1 coordinate 39,755, forward strand.
TCCTAATCATACTAAAATAGAGATGCTTGAAAGTTCGATATGAGTTCGGATGACTAAAAAAATTAAAAATTTTTGCATCAATAATTTGTGTGCACACGTTGCGCGCCCCTGTTCTACTCAGTGAACTGAAAAGTCGTAGAAAGGAGACCAGCGCGCGCGGAGTATTTGGGTCACGCAGCGCGGGAACAATAATTTGTTATTTTGCTCTGAAGACTGAAGGGTTGTTATGGCATGACAGATTGAAAACAAATTCAAAAACGGTATTTGAAACTCAAATACATATTGCGGAATACATATTGTTGAGCCGCGCAATTGAAGAGCCGCGCAGTCTTCGAGCCGCGCATTATAAATTCAAATATTTGCAAAATAACTTGTTTTTTCGTCTTGGTCAAATTCTGTTAAGTTCTTCTGTTCTTATACATGTCGTTTAGCTCAATAGGACTCCATAAATGCACTACTTAATTTTTTTTGAATTTGGCAGTTTTCAGAATAGATGTCAAAATTATTGTTGCTAAAATTAAGTTTTGTTCAGAATGTTGTGCTGTCATTTAATTTGCATCATATTACAGATCTTTTATCATCATTCAGTTATGCGTTTCTTTGGATTAGTCAGTTTGCTGGCTGTTTTCTTGAGAGAGCCATCTCTCATTCAGGCGCTAACCCTTTGCACAAATACTGATTGGAAATCTTATCCTTTACCCTTGTTTAGGATAAGGGCTTATAACTTCATACTGAAAACTCATTGGAAGTATCCTAATAAATGCATCATTTGATGCAGAGAAATAGAAGAACTTGCTATTTCAACATCTAAAGCTTTTCCTACATGCAACACTTTAATAACCCATATGAAGACTTTGAAGAAAATGAGGGTGACACGTAAGTGCTGTCCTTTATTGAGTGTTTGATATCATAGCTGGTGAGTGGTGATGTTCCGCAATTTATTATCCAAGGATTGCAAGTAGGTCATTTTGTTTTAATGTTGTGTAGTCGACGTTGTCATAACATCTCAGGCATGCCAGAGTTTCAAAGCGTGTGACAAGTCTTAGTTACATAGTTATCATCTTGCTTCTTGTACTTAATGTCTGTACAATATGGATATTTAAGCAGAAGAGGTTTCGGTTTTTGCACGAATCTGGACTATCACTATTGTATGGTAAGTTTTTCAATAAATGATTTGTAGTCCAATCATAAATGCCGTCTTGCTTCTCAGTGCATTCATAGCTATTTCCTTATCAGGGGTGGTTGCTGGATTTATTATAAAGTTTGTTGGTGTGTCAATAGCAGAGGTTCATTCTCCATATATTGGTGAATGTACAAATGTCACATATAACTACAGCACTAACACTTTACCCTACTATCTGACCACAGGTAACTGTTTTCCATGCTATGTCCTACTTATCTGCAGAATCTACAGTACCTTGTGAATAATTTATCTTGAATCCGTGATAATGCAGTAATTCGATACTGAAAAAGGCACTTTGCTTTGCAGTGTGCTGGCACCATTATCTTGGGTGTATCAATTGGTTTTACACACATATTTTGTAATATAAAACTGAAATGTCCATAGCAGAGTTGATTACACATTGCTTTGTGGTTCTCTTTTGAACAAATTTCAATTCTATAATTGGAAATGGTTCATTAAGATTTACACAATGGGCAAATGTAATGTTTCAGAGTTCAATAACGGATCATCAGTGTTACGGCGTCTCTACACTTATTCTGATACATTGATTAACAATGAAACAGCCAGCGTTGTCGTGAACAAGCTTTCAGAAGCTGTGAGTCTAGCACCTTCATAATTTCATGGATACAAGACTTAATGAGAACTATCGATTATGAATGTCAACCCCCACCTTATCTGATGAGGTGGAGTTACACTTATCATATAATGCAAGACAGACTCCTACACACACATTCTCACACACACAAACACACACACACACACACAAACACACACACATCACATATATACACACACAAACACACACTTATCAGATTTCATGTCCTCAGCTCCAGTTTGATCCTGAGATATTCTTCTATCTCCTTCTACCCCCAATCATATTCTTCGCGGGGTATGATTTGAAAAAGGTGAGTCAAGTTATCTTTTTGAGGTCAAGTTTTGCAGTCAAGCTAATAGGGTTGGGGTTTGAAATAGCGATTCGCTTATGAGAGATAAAGTAAATTGAATGTATGAATGCTAGAATAATATTCCACCTAAACATTTTCAATCCATCTTTCGTATTTGTATTGCATTAACATTAAGACGTGAGACACACTGCATTAATAAAGTGAGTGGTTATACAAGTAAGACACACCCTGTCTCAACATTCGGTATGTACCTAGTTATAAACCGTTGTCCTGGTTACTGTGTTAATCACGTGGTAAATTTCCCATAGCTTGTATGTGATGTAGGTCAAGCATGTAATGGTAACTATTTGCTTTTCATAACCAGTTGAGAGGTGTAGAAATTGTCGTTTGAGTAAAATTCAGTGTGTAAGACACGACTCGAATGGGAAGTTTGGTCAAATTAACTCTCTGGATGTAACTATGACGAGCTTATCTCCGAGAAAAAGAATGACGTACTAAGCTGGTCTATTTGAGTGAGAATTTAAGGATAGTTCCCAAACAGAATGAGTTATCGACTTGAAATTTCTATCGCGGCTCAAGAACCATTAGAAACTCGGACAGCCAAAATTTCATATCAATCCGATTATCGGTTCCCAAGTTAAAGGCAGTCATACCCCCTTATCCGGCCTAGAGTGTTGAATTTGAGTGAGCATTTGAGGATAGCTCCCAAACGGAATGAGTTATCGACTTGAAACTTCTATCACAGCTCAAGGACCATGAGAAACTCGGACAGCCAAAATTTCATGCAAATCCGATAATCGGTTCTGAAGTTAAGGGCCGACATAACCCCTTATCCATACTAAACTGGTCTATTTGAGTGAGCGTTTGAGGATAGCTCCCAAGCAGAATGACTTATCGACTTGAAACTTCTATCACAGCTCAAGGACCATTAGAAACTCGGACAGCCAAAATTTCATGCCAATCCGATTATCGGTTCTGAAGTTAAGGGCCGACATAACCCCTTATCCGTACTAAACTGGTCTATTTGAGTGAGCGTTTGAGGATAGCTCCCAAACAGAATGAGTTGTCGACTTGAAACTTCTTTCACAGCTCAATGACCATTATAAACTCGAACATCCAAAATTTTATGTCAATCATATCATCTGTTCCCAAGATACGGGCCGACATATCCCTCATTTACCAGTTCTCCCTGTAGGAACATGACATTCGGCCCTGCCTGATCAATTTGCCATTCCTCGTGTATCATTATAATACCGATGATGTTTTTATCATTCCATAATGTACTCTTTCACGGAGCATAGAGTACTTACACGCCTTCTCTTAAATGTAGATGATATTGTAGTGTCGGACGAAAGACTATTATATCACATATATTCACGTAGGCGTGGGTCGTTTAATTCTCATTAGGTGACGAGTTTTCGTGACTAAAACATGAATAAATTCCGATCCTCCATGGTCATTCAGGATGAATGAGTCAGCAGTGTTGACTCATCAGTGTTGAATAGGAGGGGGTAATGATTACGTAAGTGATTTATAATAGGGTGATTTCAAATTTGTAAAAAACACACTTTATTTCAGAAACACTTCTTCCGGAACATGGGATCAATTCTTATGTTTGCATTTGTCGGAACGACACTTTCTGCATTCGTAGTTGCGTGAGTACGACTGTTTGTTTGTTTGTGTGTTTGTGTAGATGTTTGTTTGTTTGTGTGGATATTTGTGTGTTTCTGCCGATGTTTGTGCGTTCTTTTTTGAAAGAAATCATTGAATCCAACAGAGTAAGATTGTTTGCTTTTGCGTGTAGAATGTGTATGTTTGTGCGGTTGTTTGCGTGTTCTAATGTTTTGGGGTTGTTTGTACTTTGTTTGCTTGTCTGTATACCGGATAGAGACCATTCTTACGGCGTCAATACTATTAGCAATGAACAATGGCTGTACATTGGTCTATAAAACACATATGTGTGGTCAGTGGTTTTGTGTGTATCGAGGAGTGTGGACTATGGAGTTATTGTTTGTCAACCTTGAGCTCTTGACACACAAACACACACACACACACAAACACACATACTCTCATTTTAGCTGATACACAGAAAAGTGAGGTTTACCCACAAAGGTCACTTGACATAATTATGGCGTTGTTCAATAATTAACCAGTAGTCTGCAACATATAATTAGCACTTTACTCGAGTCCATTATTATTGAAGACAGGGGTAACACATAGCTGCTTTTCTGCTCCAACTAAGAGTTCGAATTAGTTGGGTGATTTCAACTGACCGGGGTTGATATGGATATGTATGTGCTGAGTGCTCACTGCTCATAAATTGGGCTCGATCTCAACGACTCCATGGACTACCTACCTATGTACTCAAGAAGAATTCGTTGCTTTCTGGTGAAAGCCATTATCCCCAGACTAGAAATCACTGTATCATGATAGTGGAAAATCAGTACATGTCCTTTCTAATGCGTACATTATTAACTATATACATACAACTCCATTCTATTGTTTCCATTCTCCGTGGTGCTCTATTGAAGGATGGACGTGGAGAATGATCGCACATACTGTGTGTTATACAGTGGAGATTGTGTTACAGCCAGTAGGCAAAGTGAGTAGGGATAAGCATGAGTACTAAAAAGTGTGATATACATTGAATACACCAGACCAAATGTATTTGTGAGTGCTACACAGAGA
>CAMPET010000404.1:0-27864 GCA_946803715.1 Beroe ovata
CCCCCCCCCCCCCCCCCCCCCCCCCGAGGAGCTATCAAATCACTCTTCAGTGCCACACTATCCAATCACCCATCAGTACCACACTATCCAATCACGTCTCAGGAAATTGCGTGATACGAATGTTACAGAACTGGTTGGGAGCGGAACCATTCAGGAAGGGGCTAGCGCTCTATCTGAAGAGGCATCAGTACAGTAACGCTCTCACTGGACAACTATGGGCCGCCCTGGAGGAGAGCAGTGGACAGCCAGTCGGCAAGGTGAGGGGGTAGTGGAGGGAGAGAGATGGGGAGGGAGGTCAGTGGTTTGTTGGGGTGAGTGAAATAGGAATGAAGGAGCGGGGCAGGGTGGTAAAGTGGGGGTTGGTAGAGGGGCTCGGATGAGGAAAAGGACATTATGAAATGATAATACACCCTGTTCAGGTGATGTCGACATGGACAAGTCAGATGGGATACCCAATGTTATCAGTTGACATCCACGAGACTGGTGACAGCGTGTCCCTCTCCTTCTCCCAGCAGAAGTTCTGTGCTAACGGAGCAGAGAGGCGGGATGTGAGATGGATGGTCCCCATCACTGTGATCACGCAGTCCAACCCTGTGCCCCAAACCTATCTCCTCACAGAGGAGAAGGGAGAGATGGTGTTGGAGGGGGCTAAACCCGGAGACTGGGTTAAAGTTAACCCTAATCAGATAGGTGCGCCGTTCTCAAGACGTGGGGAGGACGGATTATAGTATTTGACACATGTGTTTTTCACAATATGTTACTATGGAGAGCCCCTAGTAACACAGTTCATGTTGCCATGACGTGACCTAGCAACGCGGCTATTTTCCCAGGGTTGTTCAGGGTCAAATACAGCAGCGCACTCCTACAGAGACTGCTCCCAGCTATTAAAAATGAGTCACTTGATGCAGCCGATAGATTGGGAATTCAGGACGACCTATTCGCTCTCGCTAAAGCAGGTACACTACACCACTCGACTACTCAATGCCAGTTTTTGGGATGAATTAGAAATTATAAACTTGGGGGTGGGGGGGTGTTTTGCACCCTACACACGTCACTCTCACGTGTTTTACACACGTCACACTCACGCAGGCTACTGCTCTACTCCTGATTTACTGACTCTCATGGGGTCGTTTGTTAATGAGAGGAATTATGTTGTACTGGAGAGTATTAACACCAACTTGTCGGAGTTGGCATCTCTCTTCAACCATCTCCCCTGCTATCCTCAGGTACCATGCTTCAACCTCATATGTGTTGTGATGATAGGAGTTGTAATGGGTTAATCCGTCAGGGAGCTATACTCAAATAATCACTTGAATTGACCAGTTTTTATTTGCCACGTATAATATCAGTATACGATACTTTTTTCAGTTCAAAGCACTGCTCCGACGCATATTCTCGCGCATTCTCCCCGAAGTCGGCTGGGAGAAGACCGATGGGGAGAACCACACGCAATCCCTGCTGCGAAGCATGATTATCGGGACACTGGGCCGGTGTTCGGATCAGGAGGTGGTCACAAAGTGTCTCGATATGTTCGCACAGCACGTCAGGTAATGCCCTGGTTACTGTGTCATAGTTACCATGGTAACAGTAGTGATGTGATCATGGTAAATGATAGCAATTGTTAGGTGGTTACTAAGTTGAGTATCACCAAGTTTATCACGTTTGCAACTCTATCTCCCCCAGTGGCGGTGCATTGATTCCAGCTGACATCAGAGGCCCGGTCTATGGAACCGTCATCAGAGGAAGCTCTGACACTGAGAAAACTTACAACGAACTATTGGAGCTCTTCAACAAGACTGACTTGCACGAGGAGAGAGTTCGGATCCAGAGAGTGCTCGGATGCGCGTGAGTTTGGGGCAAATATCACGCGTGATTTCTAACATTATCACGCATACTTTTTCAGCGTGAATAATTCCTCCATCAATTCCAAGAATTATTCTCAGACCGAGTGCAGCTCTGCGGAGCAAGACCCTCGACTTTGCACTGAGTGAGAAGGTACGTGCCAACGACACTCCATTTGTGATCGCTGCCGTATCTCACTCGGGATGGGAGGGCAGGATGGAGGCGTGGCAGTATGTGAAGAACAACTATGCTCTTTGGATTGAGAGGTTTTCTATTGCGTTGGTTGTTTCACTCAATCTTACTCTTATGATAGCTAGATGATCGGTAACCGTGATTGGTTTTTATAGCCCTCACTTCTACTATCAGAATTAATTCTTTTTCATAGTCAGACAAAATACATATTTGGATACACCTGCCCTTTATCAGGTACCAGGGCGGCTTCTTGTTCAAGAGATTGATCGGTGAATGCTGCAGCAGTTTCACTGATATGAAGATGCATGAAGATGTGAAGGTTTGTATGCTCTTATTCATTACTTTGCGTTGTATTCCGTGTGAACAAATGAAGTTACAGCATAGTTGCTATGTCCCATTTGTACCAAAATTGTACGCATAACTTTCAAATTTGTATTTTACGAAAGGCGCGCTCAATTTTGAGGTGGATAGATACCCAATATTTCGCGCGCAGCAGTAGCATGCGCGCGAAATTACAAAATTCATTGAACGTCCATCAATTACTGCATACTGCATTTCCCACAATTCACAGTTTATCAGCTATCCCATATCGCTGCATTTTGAGTGATGATGTATTTCAGGAGTTTTTCCTGGCAAATAAGGCACCAGCCGCGGAGCGTACAGTTCAGCAGGCACTTGAAAGTATCAAGCTACGATCAGACTGGCTAGAAAGAGACGGAGAAGCGGTTGCTGAATGGCTGGAGCAAAACATTGCGAAGAAATAGTTTTCACTTTTGACTTTCAATAGTTATTCCCGATTTTGTCAGAAAATCTTCCCTTTCAATAGCAAATAATCGAGCTTTGAACTCTTCTTGCCGCTCGTGGTTTTGTCATTATACGACATACGTCTTGTCGATCGATGATAGAGTGATAGACCCTGTCGAGAATTTCGTTTTGCGCGCGCGGTGCAAACTTCGCGGCTTGCATCAGCGGTCTAGCATCGCCAGATAACATACGTCATTCGATCTTGCACTTCTTTGAAGTGTGCAGTGCATTTTCTTACGTTGCGTGGCTTTGTAGGATTTTACCCTACCGTCGGTGCGCGCGATTTTCAATCCGCCCCTTGCCAGGGATAAAATCCCGCCAGCAAGGGTAGGGTGAAATCCTACAATGCGTGGCTAGGCTGCTTGCCGCTGACGCCGCGCGAGCAGGCGAGCGCCAGCGCACGAGGTGGTACAGCGTGTGCACACGTTGCGCGCCCCTGTTCTACTCAGTGAACTGAAAAGTCGTAGAAACCACGGAGACGCGCAGCGCGCGCGGAGTATTTGGGTCACGCAGCGCGGGAACAGTACAGCGTTGTAGGATATTGCCCTACCGTCGGTGCGCGGCGCGCAATTTTCATTCCGCCCTTGCCCGGGATAAAATCCCGCCAGCAAGAGTGAAGAGTAGGGTGAAATCCTACAATGCATGACCCGAATACGCCGGCGCGCGCGACTCTGTGGTGTATGGCTTTACGTCATTTCAGATCACATAGTAAAATGATGGGCGCACATTGTGTGCACATGCATTTCATTTTTCTCAATTCTCATAAGTTGGTTGATTTATTATTACGTTTTGGTATCATGTTTTCTTGCTGGAAAGTGACAAACTATTTTCAAAATCCACACACTTCAGATGATTGAAAATTGCAGACAAATCCCAGATTCTACATTACAGAAACTATATTTTATGTTTATTAGTACTAAAACTATTTTAACTAGTACTAATGCCAAAACCTTTCTTCATATTTCTGTTTGATGGATTTTATGTTTATTCATCAATATGGTAAATAAGTGCTAATACCAGAACCATTTTCCATATTTCTGTTTGATGGATTTTATGTTTATTCATCAACATAGTTTCCTACATTCTTAGTAGAGCAGTGGAGACGCGTGTTTACAAGATACATTTGATATGTTCTCAATGCACAGGTGATGTTAATGTTGGAGCCTCCAGGCAACCCAAAAGAACTGAAATGGAGAAAATCTCTGGGAGTATTAGATCCAACCACCAAACTTGAAGTCCAAATCATCAAAAAAACTCTCCTATCAGAAATTGAGCTTCCAGTTCCCTCAGCTTCCAGTTCAAATTCGAACAAAGAACCCCCTACTCCAATATCAAGGAAAAACAAGATAACTGAAGAAACACCAATGAAAAACCGAATTACAGAACCAACAGCCCCAACTGCTTTAGTGACCCCAACTTCCCATTCAAGTGAAACTAAAGATATGGGTACTTTATCAATAGTTAATGTTGAAAGGTTGAAGAAGATTCAAATTTCAGAACCTGAGAGAGAACCTGTTGCCTCAACTTCCCAAACAAATGCCACCATGAAAAAGAACAGTACATCAATGAAAAACAAGGCAGTGAATAAAAAGGGCATGCAAATTTTAGACCTTGAAACTGAACCAATTAAAATGACCCCAACTTCTTGTTCAACCCCCATTTCAGTTGAGAATATAAGAATGATTGCAGAAACAGTCCGGATTTCCAAGCATAGAACAGAACCTGTTTCTACTGCTTCTACTTCCTCAATCCCTTCATCTTCAAATGCCACTAATAAAATCCATGGTTGGCCTGTGAAAAATATAAGATTGAATAAATCTATAGGGAAAAACCGAGTTTCTGGACCTGATCTTGACATCACAGTGGTTTCTTCAAGCTCAAGCTCTCCCTCTTCTTGCACTTCTGATACAAAGTCCAAACAACCAGTGAGGAAATTCAGATCAAGTGGAGGAACTCCGAGATTTGTGAAAAGGACCAAATTAGCAGAATCTGAGGCAAAAACTGGTCCAATTTCCTCTAGTGCAGATGACATGAACAAACCCCGTTATTGGTCAATGAGACAGTTATTGATGAATATTTGGTCAGAACAGCAACAACATCGCCAAAAAACTCGCAAGAAGATGTTCAAACTTTTCCATAGCCCGAGTTTTGAACCATTCTCCACAAATTCAACACCATCTAGACCATGAATTTATGGTGGCAACTGGCAACTCTTTCCAGTAATTTTCATTGCCTCAAGACTTATTGCTTTGATATCCGAGATATCTCGTCCACTGATTCCGCAAAGGACTAGACTTATCAAAGGGACAATGGTTCTTGGTTCAAATGTGATTTGAATTTGATCTTCTATTCACTATTTGATAATATAACCTTGTTTGAACGGAATTACACCAATTTATCTCAATGATCAATAGCAATTGGTTATTCAATTATCTATCTATCTAAATTGCGTCTCGATATGTTCCCCCAATTAATCTTGTTTCATGTCATTGGACATTTGTTTAATTAAACTTTCGAGATCATGAACATCCTAACCGCTAGGTATGATCCCTTGGAAAAGATGTTTTGCAAGAAACTGTTAGGATGGCCTTCAAGTAAGTGATATGACCGATTTAATGTCCTGTCTGGCGATTCCGTCATAGGAACAGATGCACAACCTGATGCAAGTGAGTAAAATTGAATTTAAATGGAAGACTCCATTCACAGGATAAGTTTGATAAATGTAGTTGTGGACTACTATTATAATTGAGTTACTTCCTCTTGTAGATACCATATAAACTTTTACAATGATAATGATTTTGTTTCGATGTTATGGATTTCTTATCTAGACGACATCACTCTTTATCTTTCTCTCTATGTGTGAGGAACACGCATGAGCTTTGGTTTTCCTCCGGAATGGTGTCTGCTTTTATGCAGATTTCTTCAGCCTCCTTCTTACCCATCTTAAGCAGGGGCATCGCCAAACAAATAATAAACCAATATCCGATATAGTAGAGTTTGCTGCTCTCAGAAGTGCGACGTGTTCCCTGTGCATGTTGAATTGTTCCTCTCTGAATTGCCCTGTAGAGGAAGATAGCTAATCATTATTCATATAACTGACGAATAGAACATAATATAACTCATTAACGATCTGAGTATTTCAATGACTGCTAATATCTCAGTATTATGATTTTACAAGAATGTAAAATAGTATCGAACAATATTGGTCCATCTCACCTCCTTCTGGTTCTTTGATTGAAACCCTGGGAAGGGGTAAAGCTCAGTGCTTCTCAATATAAATCATTAACAACATGATCAAAACATACCATCATCTCATTTAAATGATATTTTTGGATTACTGATAACTGCATCCACCATCCTTATTCTTGGTACAGTTTCTGTCTAAGAGTCTGTAGTAGTTTTTAGAAACAGTTTTTGCCCTGCTTGTGAGGGAAATTGTAGTATTGCAATCATTAAGCCAACATATGTCTTGATAATGAAGATATGAAGTTAAATGTTTACATCTCTGTTCTTACACCATTGTCCTCCCCAATGGACGAAGAGGTAAGTACGCAGCTCTCCTCTTAACTGTGCCCTCTTCATATTTTTTCTCTCTAAGTGATTCCCTTATCCCCCGAGTAAAAAAAGAAATTATAATGAGATTCAGAATAAAAAATGAAATTGAAAATACAAAAAAACACAGAGAAAAAATAAACAGGAAGAAAAAACAAAAAGGAAAGAAAAAAGGAAAGAGAATGTAAAAGAATAGTTAATAAGAAGTGTGACAGAAGAAAAAAAGAGACAAAAAGAAAATGATCGATTAATCAATCAAATCACTCATCACATCACATTGAGGGGGCTTGCTTAATCAGAGTAGGGTCACCAATTCATTAGATTGACAGTGATCTTTTGTGTAAAACTTATCTCATTTAAATCCATGTGCTCGTGTCTGATGATGCCCAATTTGATGAATCTCGTGCATTTCAAACAGCAATATTGGTGGTTACATCTCCGCCTTCACGTGACGATGTATCTACCTAACGCGTTAGCACTGACGGGATTTATCGGACTCTCGTCTTTGCAAGCTCCACACCACTTATCACGGGCATGAATCATTAATCGTTAGGCTGCATTTCACTTTGTCGTTTATTTGAAACATCTCTTTGATCATCTCTCATCAAACAACATAGATTGTGATTTTTGAATGATATTTTAGATGAATGATAGTGTATATGGGGAGGGATCATTTAGTAACTTTTAATGAAAATTGCATTACATGTTAAATCTCAAATCTCTTCAAAGTTCAAGGTTTCTCATTTTGTTTAGTTGTGCGCCGGTTGAACTCACTGTTTGTACATTATCACAGGATAAATCAGTTACAATCCTGAGACAAGCACAAATATCCAATTAGTATCCTGTCACCTGGACTGCTAATTGATTCGTTAAATTTCGATTATCTATCCTAATCGAACACATGTACCTATTTCACGAACACGTGTCTGTGGATCGTGTTGCTTAGCGACGCACGTGACACATCACGTGACTCTGCGTCGTGTCGACTGATCGTGTTATTTCCGTAGTCAACTTTTCCATTTCTCTTGTACACCCTGCTCATCAAATTTACCGGCGCCTGATTTGTCTCTTTTCAATTTTCGCCATAAATCGGAGTTCCTTCTAAACACGTTCCAGAGTTTTTCTCCCTCAAACTCTCTTTTTAGTAAAACGATAAATTTTTCCCTCTGAATCCAGAACTTCCTCTTCCTTTTCCGGCCTTAGTTACCACATAAGCCGGTTTACATTTACTCTCTCTACGCATGATAGGGCAAGGATAATAGTCGAAATTTGGGAGACTTGATGATTATAATTCTTCCTTCATGCGCTCGAGCTCCTACGTGAGTCATTCTGTGTATAATAATAGAGAGCTATGATGGTTTCGCTATAAAACCAATTATTTCCGTAATTTTACTCTCAGATAATCATTTCCTCTCCCTCTCGACTGATGTTCCTTCTTCTTCTTCTTCGTCTTTGTGTGTGTGTGTGTGTGTGTGTGCGAGTTTCCGAAACTCTAGCGGAAATTGGGCTCTTCCAGTGATGATGAATATGAAACATATTATATATCAGATAGACGCTCGAAGCGCATGACTTGCGTATTTTCTCTCTCTTTCTTTCTCCTTTACAAGGTTCATCGCCTTTTTCACTACTTTAGCCGTGATGGGGATAAAAACACGCCCTAAATATTCCCGTAAAAACTCTTTTCTTTCGAACGGGAAATTTCGTTGAGATATATGTTCTATGAGAACACGAGATGCACAATTTAGAGTCTTCCTGGGGGTTTTACCTGAAAAATATCAGTGAATCTTTGCGGGGCAATGTTGCGGTAAATCGGAGTTGAGTAAAGACCGGGGTAATTGTTTGAGGAGAGAGAGCTCATTTGGAACTACAATCTTTCTTTCATGTTGTTAAATGACCGCTGACATGCAGTATAGATAAGGGGTGATTATGCGCTCTATTATATGACTTTGGAATCTTTGTATTTTACGTGGCAGTATATGGCAGTGAGATTTGCATTCCTTTTCGATTTGTTCGCTTTTCGTCGTTCTTTATGAAAATTTTACCGAATCTGAGATATTGTAACGAGTTGAATTGATCGGGGAATCTCTTATCTCCGATTTCCTATACTAACTATTAAAGTGGGTTGTTTGATTGACAAATCTATGAGTATTAAGTAATACGTCCACTGGATTTTGGAATCTTCGTCGCCATATTGGTACTCCAGTACTCGTCGCTGTACTTCTATACACGTGTCTAGTGTCATCAACACGTGTGTCTAGTGTCATCAACACGTGTGTCTAGTGTCAGCAACACTTGTGTCTAGTGTCAGCATCACGTGTGTCTAGTGTCATCAACACGTGTGTCTAGTGTCTGCAACACGTGTGTCTAGTGTCAGCATCACGTGTGTCTAGTGTCAGCAACACGTGTGTCTAGTGTCAGCAACACGTGTGTCTAGTGTCAGCAACACGTTTGTCTATTGTCAGCAATACGTGTGTCTAGTGTCATCAACACGTGTGTCTAGTGTCATCAATTCGATGATCAAACTGTTACATAATATGATCCAATACCCATTCAATATGTTATTCGATGTGTTTATCCTCACGCGTCTTACATCTCATAACGTGTAGAGCTAGTCAAATTAGAGTATCTGTATAAGTATACTGAATGAGAATTGATCAATTTTTAAAGAAACAACCAATTAAACTTACATACTTATACATTTAATCTGGTAAGGTGTCCACATACGTGGGCCGTGGACGTAGTCCTTATGAAAGGGTCAAGGAGCATACCTACCTCATCTTTTCTGTAGGTCGACAAATATGGGTCACATTTCACGGATTTTACTCCTACTTCTGCTCTGGGACGGTGAGAGTGTTATGCTTCACGTTATTGCTGTCCCGTTCATGGAAGTTCGCGTCTTTCAATCTCACAATCACGCACAATATCTTGGTGACTGAGGACTGAAATAATATCCCATAAATTGTGTCCCTACATCAAAACCCATACCTTTATACCCAAGTTAAACCAAACTTGATACATGGACAGTGAAATGTACTGTGTCCCAGATTTGCTCATTCCATACATAGGATGTTGAAAAGAATCTCGTATACATCCTCAGATTCAAGACTCTTTCAGAGTCGAATTACTTTCGGACACTTGATTATAGAATCAACTTGTTCCTAGGATGTTAATGATGCTCGTTTATAATGAAATAAGAACATACATGAGAATATAAGTATAAAAATAAATATTGCAAATAATAATCATTTCAGACTATAGACTCGTGTGTTGTAGAAATTGCTCCATTAGTTACAATGAGCTCGATACCTTCGAGTCCAAGATACTTTTCTTCCATAACGATGTCAGATCAAAGCATGAAGTGAGTTTTCTCTCTGTTTATTAATTAACTAATTTACTTGTTACTTTAAATAGTTTGTTAATTAGCTAATTAAGAAAGGGAACTTTTTTCCATCCTGTTGTTTATCAACTTTCTACGTATACAGTTTTTTCACAATGCGACTCTTGAATATAACCCCACTCACACAACTTATACAGTTTTTTTGGTAAATTATAACTTTTGACCATGCTGACTGCTGAGTTTATCAGAATAGAAGATCTGTTGTCTCTTCATCCTCTGATAAAACAGCTCTGCAGCAATGAGGAGCAGAGTTTAGTCATAAACAGTGAATTCATCTCTTTATTCGTCAGCACTTTGACTGCTTGTCATACTCTCATTCCTCTTGTAGATTTTGTTCTCACCTGAATTTACAGCAACAAAAGATCACGATGCATTCCAGCGAGACTATCTGGAATATATTTGTGGTATCTATTTAGGTGTGAAATTCTCTCTTAGCTGGAATCTTCCCCAGGATACCGCTCCCCTGTGCTGGTCTCGGAAACTGGCGCTCGATGCCCAAATATGGGCAGACAAGTTAGCTGCCGATCCAGACAGTGCCGTTAAAGCGAGTGAATACGTGTACGTAACCATAGCAACACAGTTGTATGAAAATGACATTTGCCGTCTGTCATTTATGTATTATTATCTTGTTACTTTGTCAGATGGTGGGAACCGAGTTCCACAAACTCTGAGAGTAGCAACACAATGTTTAGGTAGCTGCTGATTGCGTGTGTGTGTGTGTGTGTGTGTTTGTGTTTTTGTGTGTGTGTTTGTGTTTTTGTGTGTTGCGGTGTGTTTGGTCTGACATGTTGTTATATGCAGCAGATTTCTTTCGTTCTCGCGCCTTTTCTTAACTATTTGACTTGAAACATATATTGAATTCCCTGACGTTTAATACCTTCTCCTACTATGCGTCTACCCCCTCGACTTAGCATCTTCCCCTCCTAGCGTCCCCCTCCCCCCTCTACTTAGCGTCCCCCCTCCCTCCCCCCTACACAGATACGGTGAAAACATTCACCGGGGCAGTATCATGGGGCCACTGTCCGACCTTACCTCGGACAAGATCGCTGAGAGGAGCACGGGTGCCTGGTACGAAGAAGAACACGATTACACCTACTCATTCGATTCAGCTGGGTTTTCAGGTGACCGAGTGAAGCAACAGCCGCAGCAAGTAGCACACTTGTGTACGTGGGTGAAGCAGATGTACATATCCGTGTTGGAGTTTATGTTGAAAAAAGAATGCTGATATTGTGGTGTTTCCTTCCTACTTTCCTCATTCAGTATCATTTTAGCAGTTGTGGTGTCTGTAAACTGCGGTACTTCAATAAATTATAGTAAGTAAGAATGGTATTACGGCTTTACGGGAGGCGAAGAGAAAGCCTGGGTTCTCCTAGTCGACTAACTGTGCTCAGTCCGAACGCCTCCTCGTCGCTATTGAGACGTTTCCTGAGAGGGTCTTGACACTCGATATTCGTTATGGCTGATAACAATCTCATCGTTGTTGTTGGACATCGTCTAGCAATGTGTATTGGTGAGACAACCCTGCATATTATTAAGATATAGTAAGATTCTGGAGTTGCCGACGTACGATGTGTTATGAAGTTATGACTGTAATGCCTAAGTGGTTATGGTTGATGCGTCTGGACCGTTTAATATTACTGAGGCTGTGGAATTAAGATTTAGTAGAAACAAGTTCATATTATAACAGGACTGACGGTCTTTAAAAAGAGTAACACTTTCATCCACTTTTTCTCTGCTTTGTGTCATTTCTCTTTTTCCGACACAATTATCAACTTGAAAGATCAAACACTTTAACCTCTCTCTACTCTTTATAAAACTTCATTAACTTAATGAAAAGTCAGGGCTCACGCGTAGTCGGTCGGTCACGATTCAGTTACGTGTTGGTCACGTGTTTTGTCAATCTTATTTGTTCGTCCGTACCGGCCCCATTTTCTCTATCCGTGTAATCGTAGCTGTTACGCTGCTGTGAAATTACTGCTTCCTCACTTTTCTGCTCTTACGCTTTTCTGCTCTTACGCTTGACCTCTTCCCAGTTTCCGCTACCTTATTTCTGTCCCGTTTTTACCCTCCTTGCTGTCTCAGACAAGACCAAGTACTTCACGCAAATGGTGTGGGCCTCCACTCTGGAGGTGGGGTGTGGGTTCAACAGCACGGGCAATGACCGCTACTTCTTCGTGGTGTGCGAGTACACACCCTCCGGGAACGAGGGTAGCAAGAGTAGTTACCATGACAACGTGCACCGCAAAATCAGTGAGTACCACACACCCTCATCATTCCTCACTCTTACTCAGCAATGAGAACCTATCCTCACCCATTTCCCACTGGGAACTCATTCCCCGTCATGCTGGGAACTCTAACTCCCCTTCCCTCCCCTCGCCAGTGTGTGAAGCTCCGTCAGTCCCTCACGGTAGAGCGACAAAGCGGGCTCCGTTCTATCTGCGGTCCAATGTTGACCTGGTCTGCGACCCGGGGTACACATTGCAGGGGAGTAGTAGTGGGGAATGTACTGCTGATAAAACATGGTTCTTCGCACAGTCACCACGGTGCACAGGTAGTTATTAGTATCTGGGTGATTTCTGAACGTTCAGAACGCGATATATCCTAATTTTTCATGAAACATTTGAAATCATGATATGACTTTATATGAGGTACTTATAATTGTTGGTGTTTCTGGTTTCTCTATTTTGACTCAGACACTCGCTATTTGTCTCAGGGTGCGTGGTGCCCCACATCAGTTATGGCTTGTCCGACAAAGGGTCGGGTGTGATAGTGAATGATGGGGAGCTCGTCGAGTATTCCTGTGTCCAGGGATACCATCTTGAGGGAATGAGGTTCGTAGTACCATGGTTGCCACCATGGTTACCATGGTGAAATTGTGATACGTGGTCGCGAACCCGACATCGTCACTTGCGATACTCTCCTTGGTGACACTCTGGATTCTCATCCTCTGACACACTCTCAGGATAGTGCAGTGCTCTGGCAACAGTCTATCCCTTCCCCTCCCTAGATGTAGACAAGAGGAACGTGAGTATTGCACGAGATTGTGTAATGTGAGTTTACAATGAGTTACCGAGTAATTTGGCGGATATATAACTTTGCGAAGTGAAATAGTAACTTTGCAGACTGTCTCCGTCCTATAATTGAGAACGGAGTGGCGTACACTAGGCGGGAGTACGAACAGTACAGTGTGAATGACGTGTGGAATCACAACATACCCGAGGGTCAGAGTGTCACCATCTCCTGTACTGTGGGTGAGTGTTTCCATGACAACCCTGTACTGTAGGTGAGTGTTTCCATGACAACCCTGGACCCTGTACTGTGGGTAAGTGTTTCCATGACAACACTGGACCCTGTACTGTCGGTGACTGGGTGAGTGTTTCCATGACACCCATGGACCCTGTACCGCGGGTAAGTGTTTCCATGACATCCATCGACCCTGTACTCTGCCTATCCAAATAGTCAAGTTCCTTGTTTCCATTGCAACTCATTATGCTGCAATGACAGGTTACGATTTGGTGGGAAACAGGACTCCAACCTGCAGTAGAGAATCATTCGGATCCGTAGCAAAGTGCAAACCATGTGAGTGACAACACGTGCTAGTTCAACACGTGTTGGTGTCACGTGTGTGTCGTGATTGTGTTCATGGCGTGAAACTTATCCCTCTTTTGAACAGCACACATTCGATTGCCAAATAGCATTGAATCAGGCATCTGATTCCTATCATCTGATTCTGATCGCTATTATCCTCACTTGCGCTACCATGGTATAAGTGGTAACAGTCTTACCATGGTATCACTGTCACCATGGTTACGTGAGTATGAGGTCCATGTTTCATAGGCTACACTCTGGACAAAGCGAGCATGCAATATGTCAATGTTTTCTCTGGGGAACGGTCCCTTGAACCTCCTCTTTGCTTTGACCGTGAGTGACCGTGAGCTTTGCTTTCCCACACACTTCTTGCTACATAGATCTATTGATATATACTCAGTCATCATATAGACTGGGTCCCGATAAATTGGGTCCATTCACTGAGCTAAGAACACTGTCACTGACAGTGTTTTTCCAGTCACCGTGTATATCTCTCCTAACAGCTGCTATTTCAGCTGGTGCAGAAGCTGTGTCAGGGACACTCTCCCATTCCAGTATCAGAGTGGTCCTGGTTGTGGCTTTCCTCCTTCTCCAAATGCCCACCTCCTAATAGTGCCCATCTCCTAATAGTGCCCTCCTCCTACACAACGCCCCACTGAGTGCCCATCTGATCACAAGAGACAGTTGGGACCTCATGTTGAACTGATCATGGCGACTGATCATCGTTTGACACTGAATCAGAAATATACGACTTGACGAATCTGAACGAAGGGAAGTGGTAGAGTAGATTCCGGTTTTCAGATTGTCTCGAGATAGAGCCAGTTCTATTGTGTTGTGGTACAACTCATGGTATCTGCTCATTGTTATACTGTGACTATTGCAGTGGTCAGTGGTAGTCTATCCCAGCTGGTCTGGATGTCAGTGTCAGTGTCAGTGTCAGTGACTGACAAGTGACAGTCTGTCAGTGACTGCTCATGAGAGACAGTATATTACTAAGGGACAGCTCGTTTTTAACCCGAGTCATTGAGATCGACTGTGTTGTCGATGATTCACTGATTGACTCATAGTTTCTTTTTGAAATTGAATTTGAGTTATACGAGAAATTGGTGCTGAGAAAGGGATATTTGATCGAATGATGACATCATCACTAATTCTATTCATCGGTGACGAAATTGAACGAATTTGAATCTGATTATTCATTGATTTTCAGTTTTTATATCGAATTGATTTAAATTTGCTTGATTCATGAATGATACTATTGAATCTCTGAAAAAATATTCAAAGCAGCAATAGAATGTTCCTTTCGTGGTATTAATGAACAAAAAAAGCATGGAAATTAAAAAAAAGAAGTTTAAAAACACCAGCGACAAATCTCGAAGCAAGGTTTAAGAACTTTTAAAAACGGAAGTTTCATGCAAGAAATACCCCTCTTTTATAATAATCGCACAACTGTATCATAGTCTCCGAATCATGACGATATCACGTGATCTCATCTGTGTTTTCCTTGCCCTGTGACCCACAGTTCTCTTCGAACTGTGAAAATGTTAATATGTTACATTATCCATAGCAATGGCGTGGGGAACTCTGTTTCCCCTTCCACCACAAGTAGGGATGGGAAACAGGGTGGAGAGAAAGTGAGGTATAAAGTTGAGGAGAAAGCGAAAGCGAAAGTAGGGTGGAGGAGAAAGCGAAAGTGAGGATAATTATGAAGGAGAAGCTGACTAACCGACTCCATGGACAACCCAGATTCTTCCAGCTCATCAAGAAAACTCTTCTCGGATGCTGAGGTAAGTTGTGTTAAATGTAGAGAAATTTGTCACAATGCCAAGTGATTCATGTTTTACCATGTTGACACCACCTGACAAAATTCCATTGTGACACCTCGCGTTTGTTGTGACCTCACACTTCCATTGTGACACCATTGTTGGTTGTTATCACTAACCTGCGACGCTGGACGGTGCTGGTGGTATGAGCTCTGATTCCACATCACATCCAGTCATCCTCCACTGTTTCGATCTCTCGTACACTGGTGTCAAGTCGTAGTCAACACATCTGTAGGTGTCAAGTTGACTCCTCGTTGACACCTGCCTCTTTCGGATCTCAGAGAGAAGGACTTTCATCTCTTCTAGATCTTTCTTCTGGGAATAGAGGACAGCACTTAAGTGTGGTTCGGTGCAAAAGCGGCCACGCAAAACCAAAATTGATGCGACAAACACGCGGTAAATGTAACACAGTGTCACATTTGCCCCACAAATTCAGTTATTCGCGTACGGCGCGAGTATTCACTCGCAGACGTTTAAATAGTGTTAGGCGGGAATTCACGTGAGTTCAAGACATCGACTGTTTGGATTTTATGCGCGCGCTTCAAAAACTTGCCGCCAGTGTTTCTAGAGCGCGCGCTTTCACGACGTACGTGATAACATTGACCAGCATACAACTGAACTTTCCCCGCTCTTGGAAAAACAGGAAGGATAGCATGAAAGACTTACCCAAATCATCAGCTGATCCTCATCGACATCATGTACCAGTGTCATGAGACACTGGTGTCAACACTGGTGTCAGTGTGGCTGTGCAATCAGCTTGACACCGGTGGTGTACCACGATTTAACGATTGGGCGGTCGCGGGGATTTGCCCTGGAATCTATTAACCCAAGTAAAGCTAGAGAAGAGAAAAATAGATAAAATAAACAACAAGTACACTATGCTAGGTTAGGAAGTAAATTTCTATTAGCTAGTCTAGAGGTTTCGTAACGAAATTAATCTGGAAGACTGCAGCTATCACAGCAGAAATTGAACAGTATGACAGTATGTACAATGTTAGACTGACTTCACTTCGAAAACTGGGTATAGGTATTTCTGGGTATAGCAGCTCATGTTATAAGTCGAATCTAATCTCATTTGTAATGTATATATGTACTGATTGCATTTGCGTTTAGCGGTAACATGAGATTAAGTGTGTTAGTAAATGTATCACGTGCAATAGTGAAGTTAAGTTTTGTGGCGAGAGTTTACCCAATAACAATGAAAACTGTTGATGAAAAGTTGGTAAGCAAACAAATCAATCTACCGACTCATTGTTCACAAACAGAATGGGGCAAACACAATATACGATATTGAACAATGACTTCATGAAATGGGCATTATTTATCATGGTGATACATGTTAATTATAGCTGTGGAGGAGGGGGAAAGAGGGGGCGAGGGTGGGGGGCAGTGTATCCAGTAATGTGTGAAGTTGTGTGAAAGTGGCCTGATTCACTATTATTGAAGAAGTCACGATAATTCAGGAAACAAGATGCGAGCTATAACTAAATATTACCTATGCACTGCTCTACAGTGTAGAGCTGTGGCCCGAATTAACTGTCGTGATTACGTGAAGAGATCATTATTATATAGGTATACACACAGTGTGTGTGTGTGTGTGTGGGTTTGTGTGTGTGTGTATTGTATGTGTGTGTATTGTATGTGTGTGTCTGTGTTTGTGTTTTTGTGTATGTATTTTTGTGTCTGTGTCTGTGTTTGTCGCATTTTGTAATTTACTATGGAGGAGTTAACTCCAATGAGATGAGATAAATTGTTCTAAGTCACACGACTGATAACGCTTCAGGGAAGCAAGATAGGGCCAAAACTCGGTCGGAAATCGCTTCAGCGTCCAAATTTACCTAGGAATCGATGGTATTTGTAAGGAAATTGGCCAAAAAATATTTCTTCATATTTCTGATCTCAGTGGTAGAAATTGTTATCAGTGAACTCCACACTTTTATACTTTGATTTTGAAGGTCTGTAATGCAGGCTTTAGTTGTTCGAACGACACAATTTTTTTACCAAATCATCTCTCCTACTCTCACACTACAAGTATCAATCCTTTTGACAATCATGAAAAGTTTATACTCGCCGTGAAACCACGCCCAAATCACGATTTCAAACCTGTGGGAAGCAAAGCATGTAAAATGGAGAAAATCAGTGGGCACACCAAAATCGGCAAAATATTTTTCTTGAACCAATGACTGGTAATACATGTTTCTAGACTATTTTTTGACGCAGAATCCGAATCTGTTGGAATTTTTGAGCTAGCTCGCCAGGAACTATGCGTAAATTCTAGTTTAATCACTGATCAATTGTTCTAAGTCACACGACTGATAACGCTTTAGGGAAGCAAAATAGGGCCAAAACTCGGTCGGAAATCGATTCAACGTCCAAAACTACCTAGGAATCGATGGTATTTGCAAGGAAATTGCCCAAAAAATATTTCTTCATATTTCTGATCTCAGTGGTAGAAATTGTTATCAGTGAACTCCACACTTTTATACTTTGATTTTGAAGGTCTGTAATGCAGGCTTTAGTTGTTCGAACGACACAATTTTTCACCAAATCATCTCTCCTACTCTCACACTACAAGTATCAATCCTTTTGACAATCATGAAAAGTTTATACTCGCCGTGAAACCACGCCCAAATCACGATTTCAAACCTGTGGGAAGCAAGGCATGTAAAATCACGAAAATCAGTGGGCACACCAAAATCGGCAAAATATTTTTCTTGAACCAATGGCTGGTAATACATGTTTCTAGATTATTTTTTGACGTAGAATCCGAATCTGTTGGAATTTTCGAGCTAGCTCGCCAGGAATTCTAGTTTAATCACTGATCAATTGTTCTAAGTCACACGACTGATAACGCTTCAGGGAAGCAAGATAGGGCCAAAACTCGGTCCAAAACTTCAATAAAAACGATGGTATCTATGGGTAACCGGGAATTACATAGCAAATGTTCGGATGTTCACTAGGTCCTATTGGGGGAGCAGAGTGGGGGATACCTTGGTCCCCGATACTTGAACCAATAACAGAACAATTTGGTTATCTAAATTCTGACCGATCATGGACCGGAAGTCAGGATGAATTGATCTTCCGTCAGGTTATTCCTATGAGCACCCACCACCTTGGCATGAGAGGATGGGTAGCGGGGTTAGAATGAAATTGTCGCGACGTCGCACTGTCGTCGTAATGACTGGAGGAAAGCTGAGGGAGTGAACAAAGCAGTCGGACTCAGGCATGAGTGCTTTCTCAGTCGCACACACACACACACACACACACACACACACACACAATATTCCTTATAAGTACAAATTGGAGGGCAGAGTTTGTTGTAACCACACATATAAACAATTTATATATCTGGCATCAGCATATATGTAGCTATAGATCATCAGTGTGAGTGGTGGGACTCAGACATAATGTTTACTGTAATTATGGTCCTTCTGGGTACTCTAAATAGAGAGATCTAGCGGTCTACATTACATGATAATCGACAATCATTATCAACCTCGGGTCAGGATAACTCTTCTTATTAAATCCGAAAGTTAGGCAAAGGTGCCTCATCATACGAATGCGATGTTTAGCCTGATAGACGAATAAAAACACTGATTCCGAATCATATTTACAGTAAAAACATAGGCTCCTGTTATTAGAACGAATGCTGGACCGCATTTTCATCACCTTTTTGGAAATATTTCTCTTAGAAATGTGTATGTCCGGTGACATTTAATCAGTGTTATGCACGCGCACACGAATAAAACTCGGGGATACATTATGATCAAGTAGGAATCATCAGTACCTCTGCCCTCATACTAAACACAATTCGTCAATCTGTCCGCTCAACATTATCATGGGCGGGGATTGTGGGACTGTTAACAAGTGGGGGGGGGGCAATCATCCCTGTACACTTTCCCAGTTCCCCCATCGAGGCCTTGGGGCTGAGACAGCCTTATCCTTTCCCTGATTTGTCCATCGGCCGCAATGTCAGCCCTTCCAATTTCCACAGCGACAGGTTAAGTGTAGACCTCCCTTATCTGTCATACTCCATTTGCGACATTGTCCAAATAAGTCTTTCCAAGAGTGTTGCCAGTCTGTGTCAGTCTTTCCACAGTGACACGAGAGTTTTAACCTCATTCTGTCTCGTCTCCTCCTCCCCCTCCGTTACCGATGACCGAGGAGGTTTCCGAGTGTAGACAAAACACCCCAGTACAGTGATAATCCCCACTATCAGTCCACCCAGCAACACGTCAATTACTGGAAATCAGGGGTGTTAGCAGAGGTGTTAGCTGAGGTGTTAGCAGAGGTATTATTGGGTGTTAGTAGAGGTGATAGAGTGGGTGTTGGCTTGTGTGAGTGGGTGTTGGCTTGTGTGAGATGATTGTGTTCGTTACTATTACTAAAACATCGAGGTGTCAGTCTATTAATAAGACCTGTGCTATTATATTGGGGGTGTGTTGGAGCTACTGATACAATAGGCATGGATGAGCGTGGAGTTTCACCCTTTCAGTTTCACCCTCGCTTGACAAAAAATTTATTGTCTGCCTATTTTTTAATAAGTCGAAGCTATTATTCTGCTGGTTCCATTATCAGTCGGCGCGCTTCACCTATTCTGTTTCCATGGCAGCGGTGGTTTTGCTGTTGCTATTTTTCACAATGCACCACGACAGTTGGATAAGTGCGAACAATGGGGAGCTGGACAACATCAGCAACAATGGAATAACTCGACTGTTTGATAATGGAAGTCAGTTGTTCACACCTCCTGCCATTGTCACGTTCCCGGAAGAAGTCCTCTATATAAAACAGCAGCCATCCTACCGACCTCACAGAAGCATAACACGACAAGATGAAGCTGCTACTCCTACTCGCTGTCGTCATGGCAACAGGTGCCATGACATCCAGGAATCACGCTGACAACATTCCTGCAATGTACCGGTCAGCAATGGCCAAGTACCGTCACGGAGGTTACGCCAGACTCATGGCGGAGGAAAACCCCGCCCTGACCAGAGAGCGGATGAACAACTTCAGGGAATCGGTGAGGATGGTTGAGGCGATTAACGACGACCCCTCCAAAGGGTACACAGCCGCTCTCAATTTCCTGTCTGTCATGACGAGGGAAGAACGTGACTCCCTCCTGAATCTGGGGAAGCTGAACATAACCGCTGCGGAGGAGGAGGAAGTGGTTCTCACTCGCCGTAACCATGACAACCACGATCACGAGGAGGAATTGCCAAGCCACATGGATTGGGTGTCGAGAGGTGCACAACCCGATGTCAAGTACCAGGGTGAGTGTGGGAGTTGCGGCATGTTCTCAGCCGCTAGTTCTCTGGAAGCAGAGTACTTCATCGTGACGGGTAAACTCGTGCCCTTTGCTGAACAGGAGTACCTCGACTGCCTGATGGAGTGGATGGATCGGGGGGACACTGGCTGTACAGGTGTCTGGATGTCATGGGCGCTCAACTACAACCAATACGTAGAGAGGATGGGTGCCGAGTCCTCCCTGCCCTATGTGGGGATAGACCGGCAGTGCAGTGTGGACGATGTACCCAATGCCCTGGTCGAGGCGGAGGTAACTGCTGTGGACTTGTCCATGAGAGGGTCGGACGAGGCTCTGCTCCGAGCTGCCGCCCACCACGTGGTCGCCGTGGCGATACGAACTGTACCACAGTGGGAGATGTACCGTGAGGGTATATTCGAGTGTAGTGGTGATTGTTCTTGTACCGGTCACATCAACCATGCAGTCACCATTGTGGGGTACGCCCCCCAATACTGGAACATCAGGAATTCGTGGGGGAGTTGGTTTGGCGATGGCGGTTACATCAAGATGACCCGGGCCCAGGACAACATCTGCAGCATCAACACATGGGCTACTCTGCCCGTGGTGACGTGTAAAGAGGGCGTGGCCTGTACCGGATGGAATGAGGATGAGTATGATGGAGATGGGCAGGAGGAGAAGGAGGATGAGGAGAGAGATATCGGTGAAGATGTGATGTGTGGTGAGATACAACATTTTGGTGGACTCTGTGTAGACATGGATGACACCGCCGCCCAGAATGCAGTCCTGACGAGTGCTGGATGTAGCCGCGAGTTCTGTCTCACAGACATGGGCTTCATACGGGACACACCGTCCGGGAAATGCCTCACAGCAGACGGAACATCGGACAACACGGAGATTAGATTCGGATCATGCAACTCTGCTAGTACTGCACAGTGGGAGTTGTCGGAGTTTGGATTCAGGGTCGCGTCGACTGACGATGTGTGCTGGCACCCACTAGATGGATCGCCAGACCCTATCGAGGATACAAAATTGATCGTTCACAGCACTTGCAACGAGGAACGCCTCACCTTCAAGATCAGAGAAAACATGTGTTGGAAGGAGAAGAGCGGAATGAAGGGGTATAGGACTCTACGGCGGAGGACTCTACGGCGGAGGACTCTACGGCGGAGGACGCTACGGCGGAGGACGCTACGGCGGACTTTTCAATTTAGGGTGGACGCTACGGCGGATTTTCAATTTAGGGTGGACGCTACGGCGGAGATAAGGGCTCAAGTACATACATCTCTTCACAAGCACACATAACCTCATTAGAGATCGATGGTACGCTTTTAGATACTTAGATNAACGACGCGCTGATGGAGTGAGATTGTGAGGACATGGCTTGCAAATGTGATCGGGGCTCGTATAGGATTATGAGCGACCTGTCCAGAGATTTAAATCTCGGTATACGTACAAAGCGCTTGATTCATACTTAGACTTTTTTCAAATCTTAAGTTTCAGTTCAAATTCGATACTTTAATTATTAATTCATTGAAGAAAATGAGCTCGCAATCTCAATGTTTCAATTGGTCGTCGTACACGGAATGTTTCATTTGCTGGCTCCAAACTGTCAAGTGTCGCTAACTTCAGCTAGAAATAGAACAAATGACGGACCTCATCCGAAGGAGTGGGTTTATGATAAGCCGCATGAATTTTACCCGCCACAGACTCAGAGTCTCAAGCAGAAATATTTGAGGGAAATTTATTGTTCTAATTAACCCCTAACTATAAATATAATATAACCACGAACCATCTCTCTACACAGCACATGTTTCCATGATGCAACGGCTCCTCATAAGAATAAGAGGAGCTGAAGAGCTGCTAATTCACTCACAACTTTCACATCAATCAAGCTAAACTCGATATGTTGCTCCCTTCTCTGGTCCTGACAGTCCTCCTGGCTGGGATTTGGGCTGAGTCCTGCGGTCCCATCCAACATCTTGGTGGACTCTGCATAGATACAGACAACACCGGCGATCAGTTTGTCATTCTCACCAGTGAGGGGTGTGACAAAGCGTTTTGTCTCACGGCCAACGGAAATCTCCAAGATCAGACGACGGGTCTGTGTCTGACAGCAGATGGAACTTATAATGACGCCATGATGAGATTCGGATCATGCGACTCGGCTACACAATGGGAGTTATCTGAGTTTGGATTCAAAGTCAAGTCGACTGGCAATGCCTGCTGGCATCCATTTGGGGGGTCGGCGGACCCTGACCCACACACCAAAGTGGTCATCTACAGTGGTTGTAACGAGGAACGACTCACATTCAAGATCCAAGATGATGCCGAATGTGGAGCGATCTATCACTTAGGTGGACTCTGTGTGGACAAAACCGACGACGAATTTGCCATCTTGACAAGCGCTGGATGCAACAGGGAGTTCTGCCTCACTGAGGATGGATCTCTTCAGGATCAATCTAGTAAACTCTGTCTCACAGCAGATGGAACTTATAATAACGCCATGATGAAATTCGGATCATGCGACTCTGCCACACAGTGGGAGTTGACGGAGTTGGGGTTCAGAGTGGGCACTACTGACAATGTCTGCTGGCATCCCTTTGGGGGATCACTGTACCCTGAACCAAACACAAACGTGGTCGTTCACAGTGGTTGTAACAAGAAACGAGTCACATTCAAGATTGGAGAAAATCGAATTCCCAAAATAGGTCGTATTCAACATTTCGGGGGGCTCTGTGTGGACATTGGCAACTCTGAGGACAACTCCATTGCCGTCCTTACTTACAGTTGTCGCAGAACCTTCAAGTGGACCCCTGATGGCCTGATTAAGGACCTGGCAACTAATAAGTGCCTCACATCAGATGGAACAGCGAATGACTCCGCTATACGGCTTGGACCATGCGGTGCTGCCACTCACTGGGCGCCAACAGGAGTTGGGTTCAGGGATGATTCGACTGACTATGTCTGCTGGCATCCATTTGGAGGATCGGCTGATCCCGAGCGGGGAACTCAAGTGGTGGTCTACGAGGGGTGTACTGGGGACCGACTCTCATTCAAGATTTCAAATCGCTGGAACTAAAAGCTAAACTAAAATTTATAAGCTATAATAGATGAACAAGTTAGACGGCTGACTATACGGACTTTATTTATTTTGTTCAAATTCGGACCGATTTTGATTTTTCTTACCAAGATCAGCGATATTGTCATGCTTAAATTTGTCAAGGAAAAATTTGATTCAAAGTTCGGTTAAACAAGGAATCGAAACCGTGGGGTTCCGTACAGTAACAGACTACAGACCACTCTGTCACAGAATTTGATAATCACATATCATTATCAAGGAGAAGTCAGATTCTTCAAATCGTGACAATTGATGATCACGATCAACTGATGGTGCTAGGTGGTGATCGGGATTGGCGGTGATTTGGTTTGACTCACAGATGTTCTGAGGAGCTAGACTGTCGAATGCGTAGCTGCCTTCCACCTGCATAACTGCTGTGAAGTGTATTAAAATCAGGAAGAACAGCGCAAGGTAACAAAATTACCCTGAAGCTGTGCCTCCTTCGTACCCTTTAGAATACAAATCAAATTAGGCTTGTAATACAAGCTAGGGATATTCAACACCCATGCCACCTCTCTGTTCAAAATTTAAATCGGGGATTCTACGAAATGAAAGCGGGTTTTGACATGAAAATTAATAAAATGTAGTTGAAACATCTCACACCTGACCAAATGAAATTGAATTCATGCCTCGTCTTCATATTATTATTGCTGTGTTAACTAGACATTAAAAACTGTGTCGCTCACTAATCTTTGCCTGAAATTCTAATAAGACCTCTGATAAAGCTTCATACCATCTCACTCGATGACTATCAGTATCAAGTAACAAGTACCGATTGAATTGTTTCTGGAAAAGAACAACAAAAAACCTTGTGCTCATTAAAAACCACGATTTATCTATCCCAACTTTTAAATTTAATATAACGGGAGTCTTTCAACTCGAGGGTCTGATACCATCAGTCAATGTTTTTTCAAATAAGTCCCAGCAGAACAAAACATCCAAGGGTTTCTCGGCAACACTAAGTCATCATGACTTTTCCGTCATCTCTGCGACGGATTTCTTCTCGGATTCATCCACAGACATCGTGATCTGACTAACAACAGTACTGAGAGTTGCCTTGGTTGTTTCGAGCATGGTCCTGAACTTCCTGACCGTGAGCTCTGACTTTGTTTTCTCTGCCGAGAGGATCTCCAACTCGTTCTTCCGAACTTTTACTTCCTCTTCCAGGTCATCATAGCTGTGTTTCACGTTCTTGGATTCTTCGATTCCTGAGGGGAATGGATTTAGAGGTCTCACTTGGACTACGTAGTATCTCCTAAGTTCGATGACCTGAAGCTCAAGAATTTATAAAAATTTGGCGATCTCAATATCAACTTACGTTTTTCAAGTTTCTCGTTTTGCCTCTCCAAGTCCTTGACCCTGCCTTCTAAGGTCGACACTTTCTTCATGGACTTTGACAAGAGATCAGGTAACTCAGATCTGACCACATAGTTACCTGGATACAGTCATTGGTAACCATAGCAACGATAGGGAAATTCTTATGATCTCATCACTTCCTAATAGTGTTAAGTGACATACCAGCAACAACAATGACAACTTTGCTGTCTCCACTAGTTTCCGGAGGTTCACATCCACTGGGGGCCCTCTCAGTTTCAGGAGCCTCCTTTACCTCAACCTGAGAGAGAAAGGAAAACGTCAGTGAGATATGGGGCTTTTCTCCAAATTCTCGACCTCATTTTCCAGCATTTGCTTATGAGCGTCCGCTCTCTTCAGACAATCACGAATCGCTAGGAAACGGAAAATTTGCAGGGGTTCATGTGCAGCCTTTCATGGTTCATAGTCCATGTGGTAACTTATGGTAACCAATAACCATGGTAACTTATCTCCCCCACCTTGACAGTAGTTGAGTTCGGAGATGACCCAAGCAGGAGAACCTCCTCAATCTCCTTGATGTTGACCGTCTCCTGCTGGATACCGTCACTACCCCCAGTACTCGTCTTCTCACACATGGAGCGGTAGTTCAGCTTGCTCTTACCGTTTAGCACCTTGTCTAGGATCACCTGAATCAATTGTGTTAGTGACACCTGATTCACGTATGTATGAGGATCACGTATGAGAATCACGTATGTATGAGGCGAGGGTGTTATGAAGTACTTGCTAAGAAGATTCTCATGGCAATACAATGTGTCCAATCTCTCTCTCACTCTCACTCTATCTCTCTCTCTCTCTCTCTCTCTCTCTCTCTCTCTCTCTCTCTCACTCTCTCTCTATCTCACCTTGATCTGGGATCGGCTGATGTTCAGTCCGATGGAGTGGATCAGACTCAGGATGTCATCGTCAACCAGGTACCCGGCCCGGTTTCTGTCGAAGAAGAGAAAAGCGAGGAGTAGATCAGGACGGAAAACGTACTTCTCTGACCTGTGAAAACATGAGGTCATAGCGAGGGGAATACGATAGTTTTGCATGTGTTTAGTTAATAGTCTACAAATAGGTGCAATGTACATGTTGGGTGAGAGGATATGAGAATGATCTGGCTCCAATGCCCACACAATGATCCCCCGGCTGAACTTACTTTGGTTCTGCTACCGAGTCCTTCTTGTCAGAGTCTGTCTCTTTCTTTCCTGTATCCGAGCACTCTGAATCATTCCTCTGTCTCTTAGCTGTCTTGTCTTCTTCTGGATCCTAGAGACGTCATCGTATTTTAATTTCGTTCTAGTGTTAAGATGTCGGACCAGTCCTTCCTGAATCAGCATGAGGCTCGAAATTTACAGATCAGCGAAAATCCCGAATGGCCCCGATCTCACCTCAGATTCTCCGTCAGCCTCAATCAGTGCTTTCAGGATGAGTAGAGCAAAGTGTCTCTGGAACATTTCACAGAGCGTCTCCGCGAAGAGAGACACTTCAAAAACCCGCTCTTTCTTATCTGACTTGTTGTAGTCGACAAGAGAAGATAGGGAGAAGTCTTGAACATCGATACCTGAGTGACGTAGTAGTGGGTAGAACATGTACACACACACAGATACAGACACACACAGATACAGACACACACTCACACACACACTCAGACACACACACACACACGAACCTTTAGAGGGATGGAGGACAACTGATGCTAAATCTGGGAGGGTAGGTATGTCTCTCTCACTGATGCCGAGTCTCGCTATCAGAACATTGATCCTCTTCTGGACCTCCGGCTGAAGCTTCCAGTGCTGAGTATTGCCGTGACTCTGCGAGTGAAATCATTTCAATGTTAACGTTTCAAATCTGCACAAATCTTTAATACTCGACATTTTTGGCGTAGGTCGTTATATTGGCCAGGTATCGAGGTTGACCAGGCAACTGTGTTTCCATAGCAACCGTTCTCCGGTTCTCACACTCACCTCAGTGTTTGGCTGTGACTCAGCTACTCCTCCCGAACTGCTGCTCTCTGACTCATCTTTCAGGGACTTAACTAGTCGAGCAATCAGTTGTATCTTCAGACCTTTGGTGCTCAGACCTCGCTTATCTAGCTCACTCCTCAGCTCAGTAACCTGGATGGTAACGGTTACCAGGCAACCATTTCTCTGAAAACGAAAACCTACGAAACGAAGGACTTATTCTCAAAAATAGCAGATCTCGAGTCGAGTGCGGAGTGCCCCGTCCTTACCTTCATCGCTTTGATTTCTGTTTCATTCAGATCTGATGCTGGTGGCGGCGGCGCCGGCTGAAATATTGTCTCAGCTGCCGCGGTCTCAGCTGTTCCATTGTCGGTCTCCAGACACTCTGTTTTCATTTCTCCAGTCGATATGTCGACTTGATCAACGTCAAAATCGAACTCCTGCGAGATGATAACATGTTTCTCGACGGCTGAACTTGTATTCAAGTCTCAAGGAAATGTTTAGATTTTATGAGATGGATTCCACTAATTGCATTCCCGGTATTTTATCATCGAGTTTCAGGTTTGACAACTAACGTTGCTCGGCTGGATGATTTCCTCAAACTCCACACTTTCATCCACAACATTAGTACAGTCCTCATCAATTTCCTGTTTAGCAGGGACTGGGGCAGGGGCGGCGGCAGGGGGAGAGGAGGAGGGGGATTCCACTTTGTGTACCGGGTTTTTCAGGATGTCCCAATCGTCCTGACTGGGTTGACAGTCCCAGACACTCGGCAAAAACATGACGGTCCTTTCTAGGTGGTTCTCAGTGTTTCTCTTGTCACTGATCCGATGATAGTGAACCTAGGAGGGAGTGATGTCACACATACATACACAGTACACACACACACACACATACACTCACACACACTCACACAGTACACACATACATACACAGCACACACATAAATACACAGTACACACACACAC
>CAMPET010000404.1:28817-41455 GCA_946803715.1 Beroe ovata
TGTGTCTGTGTCTGTGTGTTTGTGTGTCTGTGTGTTTGTGTGTCTGTGTGGACAGTATGTGTGTGTGTGTGTGTGTGTGTCTGTGTCTGTGTACTGTGTCTGTGTCTGTGTCTGTGTGTTGCTTAGCAAGACTCACCGTGGTCGGTTCAGTTACATGGTAACGGATAATGCTGGTGTAAGGGACAGTATCCCCACACGCGAACACGGCGTGCCTGTACACCATGCTCACATCGCTGGGCACATACAGCGATGCGTACTGCTGCTGGAGTGAGAGTGTATCCATTGACGGTCTGCGGGGAGGGGGGTGTGAGTGGTTGCTAAGTGATGGTTGCTATGGGGAACAGGATGGCAATTGGGGGAGATAAGTGACGGGTTCATGATAGGATATTAATATCAGGGAGGGTAGAATCGAACAGGAACATTACGATTGATAATAGTATTGTATGTATGAGTAAAACAAGCGATATATTATATGATAACGTAATATAAGACTGTCGTGACGCTCCAATCGTAGCTATACATACACATTGGTTCTGAAACGATTTGGAGGAGAGAGAGGGGGAGGGATAGGTTATTTAAAAACAGACAAAAACAACAACAACAAAACCAATATTCTCGTAACGCTGAACGTTTCTGTTAACCTTTAACATGAAATCAGACCTCCCCATCCCAATTCCGACTAGAAATTTACTGAGATATTGGTGGTGGAAAATTATTGTGGAAGAGCGAGGGGGCGTTTCCCTGAAATACGCTCAACCGTGCAGCGTTACCGACACACGAACGACACCATGACAACAGCATGACAACACCAAGTTTGTATAACACTTCTCGTGGTGAAAATCGTCACTGAAAGGAAGAGGGTGGTAACACGCATCTCTCCCGTCTCGTTACCATGGTAACCCAGTAGCCACGCGAGGGAGCGGCGGGGGCGCTCTGAAATTGGATGGTTTGTGTGTCGTCTCACCAGGGTCATGGTGTCATTGCATGTGTTGTGGTGTTGTAATTTCTAGGTGGTGTCAATCTAGGTGGTGTCTATCTGATCTCAATTTCAATGAAATCTAGAGTTAATAAACTTTACCTTCATAGGGCGAAGAGCACGTTGATCTCACTGGTAACCATGGTAACTGTGAGAGAGAAGCCTGCCTAAAATGTGACAAGTTTAATGGGACCCGATATCTCGCATCCTGGACAAGCAAAGCTGGGTTGGAGTGTTAGCGATGGGCGAATCATATTGACAACTATTATTCTTCAGTTTACCAACTCAATTGTATCATTGAAAACCTGAGAAGGTTGAACTTTGCCACTTTGAAGTGGTATCGGGGCCGAGGCGAACGCTTGCGGCGTGGTGACCGCGAACCACGTCGCGGAGACCGGGATCTGGATCGAGAATACGATCTCTTCCCCCGAGGGGGAGGGGAGGAGGATCGCTTCTGCTTGCCTGTGGGATTACATTTCAGTGGTAGTAGGGTTGAAATGTGAAATGAGGATTGGAATGTTTTGCGTGAAAATGATGCGTGGAATTAGTCGAAACTCAACAGTGAGAAACTTACGCTCATTAAGGTACATTCTCTTGTCAGCATTCATAACCCCAATGGGAGGGCCAGCATCAAAACGCGATCTTTTGTTCCCTGTATAATGTATAGAGTGTAAAATATGTTACGTCATGCGACGAAATATCCAGTTTCATGCCCGAAATTCTGAGTTTAACTGAGTCTCGTGACAAATTCCACAGAATTATACAGGCGGCTCAAGTTGCACAGGAGTGACCGGTTTTTGTTATGAAAAACCGGTTTTTGGAAAAAAAATGTTTTGTGTCGATTTGAGCGCGCGTTACTATTGCTAGTAAAACGCGCGCCACTATCACAAAATTCTGAACGCGTATTCCGTATCGGCTCGTGGAATTTTCCTGAAATGTATGATATGTCGCAATGTGGCAACTTACCGGTATTCTGGAATGCGGGGGTTTTCCCTACTATTTGGGCTATTGCGGGGGACACACTTTGGAATCTGGGTGGTCCACCAGCCTCTGCATTGAACTAGTGAGAGGGGAAGGGGTGTCATGTTCATGTAGAAGTCAGTAGACTTCAGAGATGGCCCTCATTTTGAAGATTGGTTTTTATCAGAACTCCTCACAGTCACACAAACCTGTGCTGTGTACGGCACCTGAGCCTGGCCGAGTTGGGAGGGGTTCAGCTTCTGGAATCTGTTCAGTGGTTGGGGCAGAGAAGGGGGCGGGATGGTCTGCGGAGGTTTTTGCTGGAATTTGTTGGGAGGATACGATCCCATGTTTTGGAACTGCTGCTGCATCCCCTGCAATAGTAACGTCTAAATGTCATGACGTGTAACCTGCCTATTTGAGACCTTATATCACGAATCCGGAGGAATTTTGGAGCTATCTGATCGAGAAATTGGCGAAATATTGAATCGTATTTCAGCTTGATCATAGACTACAGTGTTGAGTTCGGATGTCGAGTAACATCACAGGGTCGCAAGATGGCGCCGAAATAACATTCTGAATCGATTCAGCGTCAAAAATACATAGGAATCAATAGTATTATTGAGGAAATAGGAAAAAAAATTTCGTGATGTTTCGTACAACTGGGTGAAATAAGAAAACACAATCCTAAACTCTTGGGGTCGAAATTGCCAAAAATTATTGTGAATGGAAAAATGAGATGTGTACTGAGCCTTTTTGACCGTATATTACGAATCTGTAGGCCATCCAATGTATCTTATCAAAAAAGGAGGCGAAATGTTGTATCACATACCAGCTTGATCATAAGAATCTATTGTTTTGGGCATGAATGTAATAACTGATGCTAAAATCACATTTGTTTGAGATTTAAGGTAAATTTAAAGCTTCAAATTCCAGAATCTAGGACAGTCATGTATGTGAGAACGATAACCCAGCGTATCATTATGTTATATGGCATTGCATATTATTCAAATCATATAATATTCATAGTCCTAGGACTGTCCTTCTATATAAATTTATCTGCTTTGGATAACTTACCACACCACTTCCATCTGATTTTTTCAAATTAGGTGCAAACTGTAACACCTTGACCTTGGTAGCATTCCAGCATTGAGCAGCAGTGGTACGCTGCGCTTCATAGCTCACTTTGTCTCCAATGTTAGGCAGGGGGCCCTGAGTAATGAGCGAAACATGAACAATGGATTATATGCTCAGTTGAAATGAGAGGCAAACTTCAATCGATGGCTATTGATTGGCAGACACTTGAAATTATTAACTAATTTTACATCTGAACAAAACATGTGCTTGTCAATTGCGAGATTATGAATTTAAACTGATTGATACATGAGTAAAGACCATGAGTTTGATATGGAGCTATTTTGAGCATCATTGATAAGCAGGTTGTGATTCAATGGATGAGATTGAGCAGTAAAGAAAGAAATCAATATTTCCTGCAATAGAAAAGATAGATCAAAAGTTGTGGTTATTAGATCAAATCAACTGAAAATACAAGTTTTACCTGAACAACTCCAAAGTTAAAAAGGGTGTTTTTGTCAATGCATCCATAGCCTTGATACTTCTTTGTAACATATCCATCTGATTTTATATTTTGTACACCTGTCATACAAAAAACATGGTGAATAAAATAAACCAAAATTAAAGACTGTATATCCCTTGCAGAAGAATAAGTGAGTACTGACCATTACTAGAAATCTGTATATTCCCTCCTCCAATCCATGTTGCACTCATTTCTATGATAGCATAGAGAGATAAGTTAATTCAATCTAGAGCTTGTCAACATATCCTAACTCAAGTAAACAAATCTTTTCAAGTTAACAAGTATAAGTATACATACACAGAATTTAGAAACAACCAAATTCTTGTGCATACTGAATTCTGTCATTTCATGCTTGATTGAGCAATCATAACTCCTGATTATCCCCATCAGTACTCTAATAATGATTACAATCAGTTATAAATTTAAAGCACATTTGATCTTACAGAGATTGGATACAAACATTCCTTTCATCAATGTGACCCAGAAATAAGCCCAATTGATATTACAGAAACCATCGACTTGCAATATCTGGCAAATTCAATACTATCATGATGCACTATATCTAGAATATTAGGGTTGTGAGCGACTGCTGATCTCATCTGTCTAAAAATAAATTTGTGTCATAGATTTCTGTCATCAATTGACAAAAGATGGGGCATACAAAACAAGTCTTTATATTACTACAAAAGCTATTCATGAATAATAAAATTCAATACAATACAATGCTTTAGATTGACAATGGATGATGAAGCCTGTGAAGTCTGATCAAGTCGCTAAATGTGAGGTATGCATATTGAATTGACATATATAAGGTAAACTGAATCATATGGACACAGGCTATCAGATATGATATTAGGACAGGTCACCATGTCAAATATGAAATAACATCCGGGCATCTGGAAAATTGATTATAATTCTATTGACGAAATACTCTTTCAAGAATTTCGTTGCGCGCGCGTAGAGTTGTGGCTCACAAATGCGGTCAAGTTGTAATTGTAGGGTTTTTTTCCTACCGTCGGCCCCGCGCAATTGTCATTCCTTCTATATAGCGGCTTGCATCAGCGGCTTGCATATGCCAATAAATCCGCGCGCGCGTCGACGTCTCCTCGATTCTATTTGTTTGGCGATGCTAAACCGCTGATGCAAGCCGCGAAGAATAAGTTTGCGCCGCGCGCGCAAAACGAAATTCTCGCGACAGGGTCTATCATCGATTGACAACGAGTCCATCTAATTCTAAGCTGAGCTGAGCCTACAAGCTCACTATCTCAGCATTCATCCGCGTCCGCAAGACGAAACTTGTTCCCCATTCCCACGTTTCATGGCCCAAATACAGTCCTGCACTGCACTGCTGTAACATTTTAGATCGCAGCGTGTGACATGACTGTGCACAACAAAACAGCACCTTGACCTATACGATTCAATTCTACGAAACTGCACAGACGAAATCGACAACTTAATACATATTATAATAGCATATGCTTATAGTTATACATTATAGGTTTCTGAGCTGTATAATGATAGTTCATACTCACATCGATTATAATTTAAAAAATTTGACAATATCACAATCATTAATTGATACTACCAATCTAAACATGTGCACACGTTGCGCCCCCCTATTATACTCTGTGAACTGAAAGCATGAAAGGTCGTAAACTTAAAGGCAGGTTGGGTCACGCAACGTAGGAACACAAAACCGCATCACAATTATATCAACACTCTCATGCTTCCTGGACGACCAACAGTGAAATCACGAACATGAAACAGAAAGTTGAACTGCTAACCGAAAGAAACTTTTGCTGTACCCCAAATAACATAACTCAGACAGTTTAATGATCAAGATTTATAAACAGCGATTTAAAATATATATATACATTACACAAAGATCTACAACAGCACAAGTAAAATCACTACAATCGTACACTACTTGGAATGTAAATCCACAATCACTATCCCACTGCCATGGAACAATCACACATAAGCGCGACTGTTCCTATGGTAACTGGTTGCCATGGCAACAAGTCACCATGAAATGTCCATTACAACACTAGGAATGGGTGCAGATTCTGAGGAACTCGTCTCTGGTCCGGGGATCGTCAAGGAAAGTTCCCAGCATGGTACTGGTGATGGTTGTTGAACCGGTCTTCTGTACACCTAGAAAACAAGTGAATAAGTGATTTGACTGGCACTTAGACACAAACTTGTGCCAAAACTCACACACACAAGCGCGGTGAGAACACACTATTTTTGAGTGAAGTATGCGTGAACCCACCTCTCATGGACATGCACATGTGACTCCCCTCCACAACCACACCCACACCACTGGGTCTGATGGCATCCACCACGGCATTGGCTATCTGTTTAGCGATCCGTTCCTGATTCTAGGATGAGGAAACAGGGATTATTATATCTCGTATTGGGATTAGGGGTGTGGCTATTCTACATTTTATACGTAGGGAACGGGCAAAGGAACGAATTTCGAAATGGGTGAAGTATTGAGATGGAATCTAGCTCTTGAAATGGGGTATGTCATGGCGTGGCTCTAACTAGATCACGTGCCATTACGGTGTTGTCACGGGTTGTCATGGTGATGTAACATACCTGGAATCGGCGGGTGAACATCTCTGAGATTCGGGCCAGTTTGCTGAGACCCAGGACCTTTCCCGTTGGGATGTAGCCGATGTGGATCTGAAGTGATGCTTTGGTCAGATATAGGAGACCTCTAATAGAGGGGGACGAGAAAATTAGAGAATTTGGGGGCTAACTATAGATCCATTATCTCCCATTTCCATACAAACAAGAGCATCTGGACTTTACGTCATTGGAGGACCCCCCTACCTTGCCGTAGAAAGGGATGAGATGGTGCTCACAGAGGGAGAAGAACTCGATGTCTTTGACCGTTACCATGGAGTTATAATCCTCCACGAACTTTGCATTCTTCACGACAATCTCCACGTTTTCTTCGTATCCTGTGAGTGACGTGTGTTAAATAGTGTTGTCGCAAGGAGTGGAATCAATCAGCAAGTAGTGATTGGACAAGTCGAGTCAATATTCCATATTTCGACATTATCTGGTTCCCATGGTAACACATTCTACACTGCGACGTTTCCCCCTGGAAACATACCCTTGGTGAGGAAGAGGATGGCTTTAGCTGCTCGGGCTGGGGTCTCCAGGAGCCCGTCTCTCCGGGGATCTTCCCCCACACACTGGAGTATTGTCCGGTACGCCTCCTCCAGCTTCGCCAACCTCTTCTGAAGGGGGGAGGAGGGGTGCGTGAGGGTGTGGATATTGTGAAGTATTGAAATAACCCCAATGTTGTGAGTTGCAGACCACCCCCTTCTGAGCCCTGTTGGTCTCTGTCCCCATTCGCTGTTCAATGGGGGAGGGAATAGTCACGTGCAGATTTCTCACGACGGATCACTAACCTCCTGTGACATTGGTTTGGGGTGGACCTTCTCATGGCCCTCTCGCCAGCTGTCCCTTTTCCACAACATCCTGGTGTCTGACGCTTTCTGAGAGTCGAGCGAGTCTTGGTCTGATAGGTTCTCCATATCTGAAAAAAGGGAGGGTGAGAATAAGGGGTGATCAGCAGACGGGAGTCGTCTGCCGATGTGAGATCGGTCACTGATTGGAGGAACCAGGCTGAAGGGGGGGCTGAGTTGTGTGCGAACACAGATCATGATATAAGTACCTTGCTATTGCACACAGTCATGCACTCGACAACATAATGTACACTATGATAAATGAGCTCTCTGCGATCACATGTAGCAAATCAACAATTGCACGGTGAATATTCTCGTGTTTCACGGAAACTCGATTAACAACACGCTCACAAAGAATGATATTATCACTCGACATTTAATAACGGAAAAATTACCCAATTTCTGTACGAAATTTCTCGCTTCTGCTCTGTTAGAATCGGTTGTTATGGTTAAGCCATGTTTCAGGTTTTACATCTAGACTAGGTTGTCATGGTTACCTGACAGTGACAGGTTGTCACAAATTTCTGACAGGTTGCCATGGTTACCTTGAGTGCTGCTGGTCGTCATGGTTGACATGGTTACCTGGAGTGCTGCTGGTTGTCAGGATGAGATGTGGCGTGTCCTCGTTTGTGTCACTGAGCGCGGCTTGGTCGGACGAGTGGGTGTCAGAGGAGCAGACAGACATGGCTAGACTCTGAACAGGGGATTCAGATTAGTCACCACAGTTATTGACCGCACACCGCTATGAGAGATTGTGAGAAAAAGTAGAAAACGCCGTTTTGGATGTGANGCGCACTGCAGTTCAGGGTAAGGGCCTCACTTCCCCCTAAAGTACTCGGGGCGGTAGGGTCCTCTGCCCTTCCCTCTAGTTATATACCCGTAACACAGTTGAGACTTGAGACAAAGGGTGGGGAAATATGAGATCAATTAAGCTTTAAGATCCTTTTAATGTCTCCCCTCTACGTCTACGAATAAACACTTAAACATTTAGAAAGGGGCTTCGTGACTATTCTATACCGAGTATCGAACCCATTGCAATCAGTCCCTGATGATGTTGTATAAAACTGAGACTGAATGTTCTCTGAGCTGAGCTCAGTTTGCCAAGGAAGTGGAAGCATATCACGGAAAAGAGATGACCTAAAACTGAACTTTTATAGGGGTGGGGCTGCTGTGAGAAATGAGGGGAGATGGGTTACCATTGGTTTAATGGAGTTCACAACTCATGATACACTGCTCTTTCAAGTTCTAGAATAAGGACGCACCTCTTAAAACTGAAATATAAAATTCTATGGTATATGATAAGCAAAAAACAGAAAAATAAGCATTGAATTTAATGGGTTTGATCAAGTTATATGTCTAATTTGATAACATGCCTCAATGATACGTAATGTCAATTAAAATATTGTCGATACAAAGCCAAAGGAAATTATATGAACCACAATACAAAACCAAACACTAATAAAATCAAAAACAATGGAAAAACAAAGACATTAAAAACGTTAAAAATATTTACGTGATTTTATTCTTTTGATGAGACGTGATGAAAGAAATGACGGTGATACATTGCACATCGCTTTAATCTAGCTTGTTACGTTTAACCTTGTGAAATTATGGAAGAAGTTGGCCCGAATGTCTAGGAACCCGAAATGATGATCGGTAAAAACAACAAAATACCCATCGGCCCACTCCCACTTCCAGCCCTTATATCCGTCATTGACGAGCATTTCTCCCCAAAAAACAATCTTGCACGTGTCAGGGACCTCACCTCTGCTCCCGCAAAGCCTTGGCAACGAGAACGCTTGCGGAGTTACCCGCGCTCTGACGTCATCCAACTCCAAACAGATTGTCTGCGTCCTCTCCTCCACGTCCTCAATCCTCTTCATCGAGGAGACATCCCACTTTATCACCCTCACATTCTCCATCTTGGACCTCACTGCCACGTGGCCAGCAGTCACGTGATTATCCCCCGTAACTTTGCGAAGGAGCAGGTACGGCAGTCGCTCGAAACTCTCATACGTCAGATTGCAGATCTGGAAACCATTGCTCATCCCGAAATCCCCCACGTATAGGCCGTGTCTGATCAGCGTGTGTAGAATATCAAACTCCGGGACAGACGGGAGAGTAATTTGTTCGGGGATCGACACGTATGAAAACCCGTACTTCGTTCCGAGTTCCAGCTTAGGCACGACCTCCTTGATACAGTAAGCTGCGTCAGTTTCAGCGGTCATAGGGTCATGAGGGATGGACTGCTCGCACCATTTAGTGAGCTGTCTGTGGGTGTGCTCCCCTGATCTGTGTTTCAAAACATGTTTGATATGATCATAGACAAACTTGAAACTGACAAGGACAAACAAACAAACAAACAAACCACACAAACAAACAAACAAACAAACAAACAAACAAACAAACAAACAAACCACACAAACAATCCGCACCTCTTCTCTTCACACTGAACAGAGAATCCCGGTAGAACACTCCGTGCTTCACTAATCTTCCTCTTGTGAATGATTCTCTTGATCGTGATTGTGCACTTGTGCGGGGCTCTCGCTTGGGACCCGGGGATACGGCACACCGCTCCGATTTGACCAAATCGGCTGAGGGTCAAGTGAGATATCAGGTTGAAACAGCCTTCTGGGAATCTGAGATCTCCTAGAAACTCGCAAGATTGTGGAATCTTGTGCTAGAAATCGAGTTCTAATAGGTATGAATTCAGACACAAACCTGACTTTACTGAGACTGTTCATTTTGTCCAGTTTGAGCGTGAAGACATCAGTCTCCATTGGCGGGGAGGTGAGACTGTCTTTATCGTGTCTTAGCACCTGGATATCTGTTCCGACGATACAGTTGTCTTTGACACGCACCTTAGGGGAAAGCATGGTTTAGGAAAACGCACAATTCTGTGCAGAAAACACACACAGACACAGACAGACAGACACAGACACAGACACAGACGCACACACTCACACACACTCACGTGTAGTAGTCCGCCTCCAGGGACAGCGCATCTCTGGAAGTAGCCCAGCAGTGCGCCAAAGTGAAAGAGAAAGTGACCATAGACGTGCCGTGCATCACACCCCTCTGGAACCTACAGTATAATGAATATTGAGCTATCCACCTAACAACACACCTAGCACCCCCTTAGCAACACCTAGCAACACCCTTAGCACACATAACACACCTGGTAACCGAGTTGGTGGTGACAGAGCTGTTTCCAAACCCAATTCTCCCTGTACAACTCTCTGAACCTCTTGGATACCCTGGCAACTTGTGGCACATCTCTACCCGGGATTCTCTTGAGGATATTGTGCAGTATCTCAACGGGTAGATCAAGGATGGGGCATTCCTCGGGTTCATCGGGAATCGGGGGTGCATCGGGAATAAGTGATTCATCAGGACCGGCGGGAGCAGTGGGACTTCCTTCAGGAAGAGGGGTGCTATCAGTATCCTCTAGTGTTTTCCGCTTTCTTTTCTCGCGACCCTTCTTTCTCTTATCCTCATCCTTTTTCTTCCCTTTCATGCGAGACTTCTTCTTGCTTGACGGCGGTTTGTGGATTGCCGCGGGCTGCGAATACAGAGTCTTCATAATGGACCTAAATTAATCTATGATATAATGTAGATCGCAATTTGGCAGGTTTCCAGAAACTACCTCTTCAAACTCCAGTGTCACAGATCTGAGAGCCCTCTCCACTGAGTCTTTCCCACCCTCTCCTGAAACTATGTGGTTTGTTATTGATCGTTCACCTCGAGCCGATAGTTGAGGGGGATGATAACAGTGTAAATACAAGGAATTGAATGTCAAGAGGAATCCTGTAGAGTAGACTGTCGAAAGAGAATAAATGGGTTGGGGATAAGAAGTTCAATCGCACTTACCTGATATGATTGCGTTTTCCTGCGTTTCCTCAGTCGTGTAGTCCACTGTGAATCCTGGACCGCTCCTAGGGAGAAAACCCCGTGTTACATTTGAACAGTCGCGATACGGTATTATGCAGTAACCGACAATTTGCAATCTCAAATTGTCTGCTCTACCTAGATCCTCCTCTTCTGACAGCATCTCCTCCTTGAAGCCGAAACTGACTTCACTACTTCCATAGCTAATCTCGTCATCTTCGCCAGCACATCTCTGCTCAATGTCTGATTGATTGATGAATTTCCACATGTCATCACTAGCGGCATTGCAAACATCATCAGTCATCACTCCTTCGTCAGTAGGTTCTGCTTTAACTTCATCATGATGAATCATTTCACCCACTGGTTCATCATAGGATTCATCCATCACTTCTGATTTGACTGCAGAGTTCGTTCCTGACGCCGTCATTCCACCGGTGATCGACCTATATACATCATTATACAAGTGATAATGATATCAGAGGGTAAATCGCAGACAGACTGATGATAGAACAAATAGTTACACTCGATACTATACAGGAAATAGCGATCAGGAAAGAAAAACAATGTCCATTTTGCTTGTTGATTCTATTAGTGGGCATATTTGGCTTTCACTCGATATCACATTATTGGAATCCTACCGACAAAGCAAATTCCCGATCAAACATGATGATAAGGAGTTTAGTCAGTTCGATAACCGAGCAATTGAGGTGAATATATCGAAATGATGTAATGTCATCCAGTAGCAAAGAGTCAAAACCGGCGGGAGGGAAGAAATCAACCGGAATGGGAAGAATTCGAGGAAAAATGCCAAGTGGTCGAATGTATATGACGCGCGCGCGTAACGCGCACATTTTTTCAACTTTTCACTTACGGTCAGTCCGAAAACCAGCGATAAGTGTGGGAATTTTCTTATGAAATATTTTCGATATTGACAATGATGATTGTGCGATCTATCCCGTTTTGGAAGCGAGAAGAGAAGGTCAGGCCTTCTCTCAGTCAACTCTAACATGTGTTGGTATTTGACAACATTTAAAATCGAGATAACAAATGAAACAAAGTTTAAATGGAGTGGAAGTCAAAATGTTGGTAATACAATAACGCATAATAATAAGCTGAACTAATTATACTATTGACCCGTTATTAATCAATGATAA
Source organism: Beroe ovata (assembly GCA_946803715.1). Lineage (NCBI taxonomy): Eukaryota > Metazoa > Ctenophora > Nuda > Beroida > Beroidae > Beroe > Beroe ovata. The sequence continues at coordinate 40,875 of CAMPET010000404.1, forward strand.
TGATGTTTATCTACAGTGTCTACAAACTTGATACAGAGCGAATAACATGGGGGTAAAAACTGTTCTTACAACAAAATTTTGTTCGCAAACTTTACATAAAAACTGACGGTCTTAATAACGCTTTGACTCAGTTGGAATGGGCTAGTGCAAAGCTGTGGGTTCTAGAACCAATTATATCAAAGAGTTCACATCATCTCTATAACGTGAGTTGAACATCTTTCCAGATTTCAAATGATAATCTAAAAGAATACAATTAAATCTGTCTCTCTTCATATAATTCTTAAACCATCTCCCCTACAGAATCCAAACACTGTTCAATGAATCATTTAAACTGTTTTCAATACATTCTGACAGCTCTTTATCTGCATTATCGTTTCCTTGTATCTTGTCCCGTCGAATGTCTAACGTGTCAGTTATGTCACGTGATCAAATCACGTGTCACTTATATCACGTGATCATCTTGTAGGGTGTAGTAGCTTTACCACGAAAACTTTTACCTGCAACGCACACATCCTATAAATATGTGTGATGTGTGTGAAATGGGGGTGATGTGTGTGTGTGTGTGTGTGTGTGTGTGTGTG
>CAMPET010000405.1:9216-25943 GCA_946803715.1 Beroe ovata
ACACACACACAGTACACACATAGTACACACACAAAGTACACACACAAAGTACACACACACAAACACACACACAAAGTACACACACACAAACACACACACAAAGTTTGTTATCTAGTATCAAGTTTCGGAAGAAATAAATCGACACTGCATCCTCGTATATAACTTACCTCACGTTCATTAATGAATAATGAGCACTGATATTTTTGTGAGGGAGGTTCTTATGTGTATTTTTGCAATGTTAAGATGGTATCAGCAATCAAGAGGTAAGTTATATAGCCATCTTTCCTTATCATATAGCGGTCACGGTATAAGCTTAAGGAAAGATAGTAAGAATGCTATAATCATGCCAGTCTTTAATTGCAGCAGAGAGAAGCAAAAACTACAATAGTACAAATATTGTAGTGGTCACTTCTCAGGAAAATATTCCATCGAATTAGTTATAACACACGTTGAAATTAATCACTGATCAGCAGAATTAATATTAACTTTTCCAAAAACGTTATTCAAGAACGGAATGAAATTTCATTCACCCACAGTCGATGAATTATACCGGCTTCCTGATGTTTTTCCAATATAACACATTAGGCCAGAAATCTGTAGCATTTTTGGAGTTATTTCGATCCGAGCACAAGTACTTATACCATAATATAACCGTTTAAATTTCACACCACTGCACCATCATTGCATCATTGGAGAGCTTGTTGAAGTGAGTATGGTTGTATAACACATGCACTGTTTAAAAAACACAGACACACACACACAAAGTGGTTCAATGATCGTATTGTACAGGTAGCTATTTTCGATAACATGCGTCACGCATACATTGTCAGTACTGTGTGTGTGTGCGTGTGTGTGTGTGTGTTTGTTTTTACATGACGTCTGAGTAGAATGTGTAATGACAAAAACCGATTTGTTAGGTTGTGAAATATGTTGGATATAGGATCACACGATATAAAACCAATTACATGAAACAAACCCCACTCTGCCGATGGGGTCCACTGATAGGAGCTAGAGTGATTAGTCCTTATATGGAAGTTATTCAATTTTCCGATTTTCAAAGTGAAATTCCATAACAATCATCAGCTCTCTCTCTACATTTGAAATACATTAGACGTCATAATCCATAAGAGAATACATTCAACAACAACCTTGTGCGGGCACTGCTTCAATCTGCCATATTTTAAAAAATTTAAGGAAACAAGCCAATCATACCATATTAATGGCATGATCGGCCTTAGCGTGACTTCTCACAGAAAGTCTTGAAAAGAACGTAAGCATTCCATAATTCAAGATGAAAGTTGCATACTACTAAATATACGTTATAATTGAAGATCAATCTCGAATTCTTACCCATAACACGTTATATAGTTTTTCTGTATTAGTAGTAGAAGTAGAACTGAAAAAACACATCAATTCTACACGTAGCATTGTTCATTAATCCTCTCATTGGGGCAGGAGCGAGTAGGGGACTTTGACAGAGTCCATAGGGTCACAATGTGACACCTGGTTTGTCACGTGAGTCGTGTGACATGTGGTCACAAACACGCGGCAAGTGAGGGGACTCTCCTTATAATAACGCAATGAATATGGGGAAAACATGCACATTTGCTCTGAAACCATGCTAAGATGATACCATCCTCGGTGGAAGTATTTTCACCATCTTCAAACTTTAGATTCTCCTGTCCTCTTTGTTTTCATTCTTCTAGTCATGAGCGCGAACTCATGGCCTCCTCTTTTCATTACCAGACAAGAACCGTTTGATAACATCTCCTCTTTGTTCTCGTGACACTGTTTCAACAGCCAGCACATTGACAACAGCGTGATATCGATGAACATACATCCCCTCCCCTCATAATAGATCCAGGAAGTTAGTGAGTGTCGGCGAGCGGATAATCCGCTTAGATTCCTCAAATCCAGATAGGGTTCGTTTCCGGTTGAGCGGGAAAGTGGAGCGACTACTGGCCCGGGGGGAAAGGTATTCGTTGAAAACAGCACGAGATGTGGGCAGATTACCGCCCGGGAGTGTGTTAGGTCTGATAAACTCATCCAGATCGGTGTTTATTACGTTATTCAACATGAGTTGGGAGTTGCCGCCGTTGCTAGGATACATCGCCGTGTTGCTAGGTAGCAACCCCGGAGGAGAAATGTTGCTTGCTCGAGATGAGGGGATCTGTGGTTTCTGTTCGTTCTCTTCCTCCTCCTCGTCGCTATGTATTTCAGTGTCGATATCATCCAGCGATACTGCTGGTTCCAGAGGAGGGGGTGACGAACAGGACCTCTCGTCCAACATAGAGGGTCCGTCGTCCTCAGAGGGGGTGTGTTGCTGCTGCAACTGTTGCTCCTGTTGCTGCTGCATGGCTGCTCGCTGAGATAGCGAGCACATTGGCGGCATTAGGGCGAGCCACTGCTCATTGGAAGTGATGAACCTCATGCCCTCGTCTATGCTCTGTTGCGTCTGGGTGGAGAAGGCGAAGGGATAGCTGTAAGTCACCATCACGGTGTGACCCTCCTGATTAACGTGGAGAAAAACTTTGCAAAGCACGTACAGGAGAGTCTGGTCGTGACATTGGAGTCTGCACACGTGCTGCGCGTACCCGTGCTCGAAAAAGTTTTTCTGGAGGTTTTTCATGGTCACTTTGTGAGTTTCGCACACGTCAACAAGATCTTCGGACACGACGTGTTCGGTAGTGCAGTTCGAATAAGATGGATATCTGAAGATAGGTGTGGTCGTCATAGCAACCGTGACAACATAGGGTTGCTACAGCAACAATTATTCGTAGTTACAACAACTCACCCGAGTAGTGTGTCGATGTAAAGGTGTCGTTTTGACGCGTACGTCAGATCTGTGTTTATGATGACCTCACTTATGTTGAACAGTTGTAGAGGATCGTCGATGATGGTCGATTTCTTTTCACCGTATCCCAAGTACATTTTGCTGCCTGATAGAGAAGTATCTCTCAATACTCAAGATGTACATTTACACACACAAACTGTGTTAACAATGTTGTTCGTTACCATGGCAATGTTGCTCGTTGCTATAGCAACAATCAACATACTGCTCACCTCCAACACAGGGGAGGATTTTTCCCTGGAATCTGTAGGGAGCGAGGTCCTTGCCGCACATTTTCACAACGTACACCATGCACATGAAGTGAACAATACCGTTTTCAAACACCTTCACCAAAATATCCTCTGCTCTCATCATTATCTTGTCTGGGAGAAGGGAGGGGGTGACACACACATACACATACACACACACAAACACACACACACACACACACACACTTATAAGGCGGTTCGAGTTCATTGTCTTCATTTCCCAAAGAAGACGTGTAATCCTCCAAATTCAATAATTGAACGCTGTTAATAAGCTTATGTTCTACACGCAATTTGATATGAAGAATCTATTCGTATTGTTACTTAACAGTTAACATCCCCTTATTTTAAACTATTCCGCAGAACAAGGGTGAACCTCCCATGCCCNCACACACACATACACACTTATAAGGCGGTCCGAGTTCATTGTCTTCATTTCCCAAAGAAGACGTGTTATTCTCCAAATTCAGTAATTGAACGCTGTTAATAAGCTTATGTTCTACACGCAATTTGATATGAAGAATCAATTCGTATTGTTACTTAACAGTTAACATCCCCTTATTCTAGACTATTCCGCAGAACAAGGGTGAACCTCCCATGCCCATATATGGACTAATTACCCACCCAAGTGTTCTCCGAGAACGGATTCCTTGTATCCGACACTATTCTGGAAATTGGGAGAAGTGTAGAGGATGATGCCAGTGTCGGTGAACCCCACACCGAAACAGTCCCTGAAATACACAGAGACACCGGTGAAAACAATATTTTGCAGAGGTGATCTGAGCAAAGTGCTGTTAGGTGTTTTCAATGACTTTCCAACGTCAGACTATAGAAGCTTCTCTATCACCTAATTTCCCGATTACATTCATGTAATTACCCAATTATGTAATTGCCGCCCATTACGCACCTGGCTGTGAGTAGATGAGAGAACTCCAGTCCATTAAATGAGGATATAGGCGCTGCTGCCCCAGCTGCCGGAGTGACGGGTGATAAACTGGAGTCAGAGCCAGGGGAGGAGAGGAAGGGGGATGAAGTAGAGGAGGAAGAGGAGGGAGAGGATGAGGATTTGATCTTGGGAGAGATCGATGATGAGGAACAGGGTGAGGATTTGTCTCCTTCCTCAGAGGAGGAGCGGTGGACCTTCTCCAGTGAGAGGATGGATATGGCAGTGAGGAGGCATTTGTTGGTGCTCAGGCTGTCGTTACTAACACATTCGTTTAGATCTGCGAGGGGTGTGAGGGTTTCTATTGCTCCTTCATAATTGTGTTGCTCCTTCATAATAATGAGCATACAGGAACAGGTGATATAAATCTAATGGTTAAAATCTGACCCCCGCCCCATGTTTTCCCTTGCGACCCCTTCCTTGGTCAGTGCCCGGATAACTCACTGACCTGTGATTAGCTGTCGGAATTTGTCCCTGTTTCGTTTCGCTCGCTGTTTCTCCGATTCCCTTACAGCAGTGGGGTCAGTCTTCTTTCGTACAGCCGACCTTGCCATACACTATCACATAAAGGGGAGGGGGGTCAGATAGTCAGATAGGGGGAGGGACTAGGGGGTGGAGGAGTGTCTGTGTGTCTGTGTGTCTGTGTCTGTGTCTATGTATACAGTGTGCGTCTGTGTGTACTGTGTCTGTGTGTTATATGGTCACTCATTCCCCCTTCCTGTATGCATGGGGCACAGCATGATTTAAAACCGATCACAAAATCCCATAGGTACTATACCAAAATCTAATTATAGAACACCACCCGCCCCCACCTTATGATTGAGGAGTGGAGTATGAGGGTAATTATGCCTAATATGGTAATATCCTATCAGTGGGTGGAGTAACTACAAACGCGCTGTGGTTAAACCATCTTTCCATCAATATTATCTGATGCAAGACATCGACAGTTAAACTTTAAACAGCACAACAACATATCATCAAACAATCAAATTTGAGTTTGCTAACGATCATCATATCAGTGAATCGAAGATCGGCCGGGAAACCATATGTTTCCCTCCTAGTCAATAACGACACCGTGGTTGTTATAAAGGAGGTGTAAAATAGTCCAAAAGCATCAGGAGAATGGTCGGTGGGGATTGGGACCCACTTAAATCACTTTAACACAGTGGCCCTCAGTATTCCATATGTTTCCCTCCTGGGAAGGTCATCAGAGCAAGAGAGAAAGGTGAAAATACGGAACAATGCTGAATGATATAACACACCATGCATATATGTGTGTGTCTGTGTGTGTTTGTATGCCATGTTATACATATATGTATACTGTATAATGTGTATCATATTCAATTTCAGTGCAATTCTATTAACTCACAATACCGGTGAATTTCGCAGAATTATAATACTGATTCTCAGAATTTCTCCAGCACTGATCCAAGACACCAGTTTGTTTGTGTAAACTTTGTGTGTGCGCACTATGTGAGTGTTTAACAAATTCATTGAATTAGCGCATAAAATTTATCTTCCAAAGAGCGTCTAATCCCATTAAACTAAATTTTATCCAATCAAAGCCAAGCACTGGTAGGAAATGTCAAGCAATGAAGGAACTTGAAACACGATACATTGAAGATAAAAACGACGGCCTTTATGTGCCCCTACACACAAAAAGTAATAACTTAACCAAAATATAAAGACAAATTATCCCATTATCACGAATTCTCGATTAATTTCCAAATTATTTTCATCACAGTTTAAATTTTCTCATCACTGAAACTATATCTTGAGGTGATGTTTCTTGTACAAACTCCACAAATGCTGCATATTCGAGTGATGTCATCGACTCACAACCAATCAGATCGCGCAATAACCGCCACGTGACAAGAGCTAGCTCCCTAGCAACTGTCTCTATAGTGACTGTCTCTGCAATGTGGAAAAGTTGGGGTAACCATAGTAACGAGCCACACATTGCTAAACTTTGTGAAGGAGTAAGTCTCTGTGCAGGGTCGCGTGATAGCCAGTTCTCCGTCAGGAGGCTTAGGATAAGGTTAGAGGAGGGGAGAGGGGGAAGGGTGGAGTAGGAAGATGAGGAGAGGGAGGAGAAGGGGTTTTCATCCCCACACAACTCATAGACCAGCGATCCGACGCACCAGATATCTGCACATGAGTAGTCCAACACGGGGTGGTGCGCGGGGAATTGTGCCACCTCAGGCGGCATTAGCATTGGGTTACCCCACTTCCTACACCCCGGTTCATGGTGAAGTGTGAGGCTGGTGTGAGCCATGCCAAAGTCTGTCAGCACCACAGATAGACAGTCATTGTCAGTGATTTTAACCAGGATATTATCTAGTTTGATATCCCTGTGTACGATGCCATGTCTATGGATATGACGGACTGCTGATACAATCTGATACAGCACCCATAACACATCATGATCGCTGAGTCTGTGCGCGGCGCGCAGGTGCTCCTTCAAACTGCACGCGTAGAGAGGCATCTCGATAAAAAGTGTCCTGTCCTCTCCGAACTCGAATACAGCCGGGTATTCAGTACTCGCCTGAATCGTTGCTCGCTTGTTATGGTATAATCATGGCAAATATGTGGTAAAATAGCCAATAACTTTCAATATTGATTGATGCAACGTCTAAACTCCATTAAACAATGACGCGCGCACCCACTCCCTCACTCAATCACTCACTCACTCACTCACTCCTTCCCTCACTCCCTCTCTAACTCCCTCCCTCACTCACTCACTCGCCCCCTCACCACCCCCTTATGCCGGGAGTTATACTCACGCTAGCTGATAACGGAACGTTGTTTGACACGAAGTGACCGGTGATCTGGATGATGTTTGGGTGGGGTGGAAGTATGGTGGAAGAGGGGGAGGAGAGGAGTTCAGCGCCGAAATTCTCAAGTCTGGGGATACACAGTTATAGGACATTGCATAGTTTGGTAGTGGCGAATTTGCAACAGCGCTCAACAAGATAATATGTGATAACAAGATACCATGGAATATCGTGCCCAACACTCATATTCTGTGTCATGTATTCATGTGTTCACTTACCAACCTGAGCATTTCCTCAGTACTGGTACACGAGAAGTTGAACATGGCTTTGAGTGCCACTGCACTCTCACCTCTGAGTGCCCGATAAACAGCCGCGCACGTGCTGATATCCCCAATCTTATCCTCTATCTGATAACACCATTGTCTTACAACAAGGTCTAACTCCTAAACATTCATCATCGGTTAAGATCATAGTTTCAACTATGATTGATAAAGATCATAACAACTATAATTTGGTATTGTTCATAGCCATGGCCTATGATCATTATCATACAGGAGCTAAACCCTGTGTAATGCCTTGGCCTCATGTAAGTGGTGTGATTGAAGTTTCTTTATGTGTGTAAGGCGAAAGCAGCTGGTTATTATGGCCTATGCACCAGCGAGCAGGTGGGCTGATTATGTATGTATATAGAGTAATGATAAAAAAGAGAGAGGCCCCCCATAATGATTCTTCACATCACTATGATGGTTCAGTGTAATACTGCAACGCCATATTGTGTCAGTAATAGTGAAAAACAGTGATTCTAGTACAAACAAAGGTAGTAGCTCGAGTACCCCATTTTGGAGGGATACAAAATCGGATTATGGGTAACCTGGTTTAGATATGTGTACCTATTATTATACACTATACCTTGTATAGTGTATATCATACACTACACAAGGTACCCTGTACCAGGAACAGTATACACTGAGTTAACATTTGTGAAGCGATTCGACTACGATATATGTTAAACTTGGAATTGGAACATTTTCACGTTTCTATACAGTTAATACCGGCGAGGATGGAAATACTCTCAATGTATACTCAGTCTATAATATAGAGTTACTTCACACCTGTGAGGTGCGTATAAGGCCATATTTCTCGAGGCCGAGTGAAATTTGGGCAATACGCACCGAACGGGTGTGGAGTAACGTTGTTATCTAACGATAGTAACGCAAGCTACTGTAACCGCTGCATTTCAACATTTCATCTTTTCAAATATTCTCAAAAGTTAGATAATATGTAATTGAACTTACTACATAATATATGGATAACATAACTATTACCACGCTTTCTATTATTGACAGTAATAACGTGTAACCAAATTGTAGATGACCCTTCATTAGCTGAAACATCATATGAATATTCCTAGTTGGTATTTTCTATGACAACTGGAGTATCCATGTTGCTATGCAACTGAGCAACAAACAACCATTGTATACTGCAGTAGTATATAGTCTGGGCAATGTGCTGAAATTCAATATTACTCCTTCTCGGATATACAAATTTCACTGCTATGCTGGGTCCATTCTTAAAATAACATTTTCAGTGATTCCTAGAAAGCAATTTTCAAGAAATGATTAAGTCTCTCCTCAATTTTGGCACCTGATTTTTGATACTCTTCTTATTAGATCATTGTCAACAATTTAGGAAATACAATAAAATTCATTGATCATTGTCAACATGATTATCAGGAGATTTGAACCTTACCACATAGCTATCTAAGTTGAGAGAATCTGGATCCACACAGCTGAATGCAGCATCAGCATCACAGGACTTTTCAGTGTCAAGTGACTTGATGAACTGAGCTATAGCCAGGTATAAGTTTTCCCACTGAAAGATAATGTGTTTCTGTACAAGAATGTGAAATATTAATGTGAGTAAGCAACATGTTTGAGACATTTTCCCTACTTTCCATAAGGGTAGAAACCAACTAGGCGACTTATTGTTCTTAATATAGCACAATGGAATATTGAATCTCAAACCTGATGTGCATGCCATTCCTGTATAGAGTGGTACTCTGACAACACATCAAATGCTATAGCTGTTAATCTCTGGACAAACTCAGTGCCTTTGATATGCCTTGAAATATTTCAACAAAAACTCAATTGCACAGTACAAGTCATTATTGATCAAAGTCAGCCAGATAACTATCAGAATCATTAGAATAAGAACCTGAATGCAATTGGTTTGATATACTGGACATCTTTCTTAATCACATGTATGAAGCCCTCAGTGTACTTGTGACGAGAAGAGACAAGGGTCCTGACATAGACCCGTACAACTGGACTCAGAAATCTGGCATAGTTTCTGGCAAGCAACTGTCTGAAAGTTGATCCAAGAGTCCTAACAATCATTGATTATGGGGTGAAAAAATCCATGGCTTCATTTCACATATGTCCTAAAGAGAAGAGAGTTGAAGATTTTTGGTGCTAAGGTTTTGAAATCATAAGTGACATATTTCATTACACTTCTTGAATCTTTATTTTTGAAGAAGTATGATGAGTATTATTTCCTTCAAAACCAATATCTACTATTTCAATAATAGCCTTGACTACATTGCTAAAATGTCATGTCAACAGGAGCATCAAGTGCTATCTCTGGTTCTGGAGCTGCAACATCTGGTGAGGCTTCTTCAAAGTCTGAGTCAGTTCCTAATTCTTCTTGAACTATGTCATCTTCATCTTCAATTTGAGACCCATCAAGATCAGATGATTTACCTGATGGTTATAATCATGTAAAATGGATATAAGTGAAAAGTATTAACTGAGAATTAAAGCTGTGAAAACTGCAGTACCTATTGGATGGACTGAAGTTCCACATGACTCATACTTCTGCTTCCACAGTTTTGCCTGTGCTTCAATCATGTCAATGTAAGTTTCATCATCATAAATTGAAGATGTGTTGAACCATGCTTCATTACACAGTGCAGGCTGTACAGGACAAAACAAGGACATCTTTTGAAAAGTCTTTGAGGTATTCAACCCAGCACCTACATTAGTACATTTCTGAATCTGAATAACGTTACTGTGGTTCAAAGAATGATATCATGTAAAATGAAAAAGGTCTGATCTTGCATCGCGTGAAGTTGACTGTTGACAGGAATTCAGAGTAGAGCGCACTCTCCAGGAATGATAATTACACTTGAAACTGCACGCAGTTTTTATATTTCAAAATTTAAACAGCTGACACGAATCTCCTTTCCATTCTCGCGCGCGCGCTTTGGCTTTATCGCACTTCAGCTCCATCAATTTCATCGAACTCGAAACAAAACAAAAAATTAATTTACTGGGCGTCGCGTCCGCTTCACTATTTTTTGGTGGAGACAGCTAAAAGTAGAATTGGAAATAGAACTGAGTTATGTCGATCGCGATCGATGATAGACGAACACTGCATCCTGATCCTGTCGAGAATTTCATTTTGCGCGCGCGCCGCGCAAAATTATTCTCGGTCTCAGACGGCTAGAGCTAAAGCTTGCACATTGCAGACGGCTCGAATCATGCATCAGCGGTCTACAGTCTAGCATCGGTAGACAAAAATGCAACTGAGATTGAGAATTGCGAAGACAAGAGGCACTATCTTCATCATTGGATGTTGGAGTAGTACTAGTAGTAGTAGCATAAGACTAAGTGATATTGATAAGCATTGCACTTACAATCTTTGTCAAAATCTACCGGACTAACACTGACAGATCGATATGGAATTGGAAAACACTAAAATTGAAAATCGTCGACCCTTGGCTCATAAAACTGACAGTGACATTGGACATATTTTGATAAAATTTGATAAGCTACTGCTAGGTTTCAAATTCAATCTCGTTATCAATATCATGCTCTATTGCCATGGTATCGCTTTCAAGAGCGACCCTTGTTACATCAATCATCATAATACTTAATGATATTGATTCGACTCGACGTATTTATATTATCATTATTGCAGTTGCACTCAACGTCAAACTAAAAATAAGTCAATTTTAAATCACACACTAGCTATTGATTTGATCCTAAAGAGGGGCTGTCAGCATCGACAGCAGACTTAACACCGAGTTACTGTTATCCACAGTATAACACAGAATCACTCCGCATTAAATTCCCCCTTGCTATACAACAAATCTGATACACGACTGAACAAAAGTCGCTACATATCCCACCCCTACCCCAAATTTAACTCATGGATATTCTTCTGTAGGACAGTACTCTTCACATTATCGAATACCCTGCTAATATTAGCTGTGTCCGTCGCGCAGGTCAGATGGAGAAATAGGGCCCGGTCATCATTTATCGTGCTACTGTCCATGTACCTGCACTGGTACAGGTCCTTCATAAACTGGATCGCGTAGGACACGTCGTCAGGGCAACCGTCGTAATCGGGAAAGTAATCACCGATGTACGATTTGGGGACTTTCTCTTCGAACAAGTCCTTCTTGTTGAGGAAAAGGATGAGTGAGGAGTTCTTGAAGACAGGATAGTTCACTATACTCTCGAAAAGCTGCAAGGGGGCGAGAGGGAGGGTCAGTGAGGAGCTCGCTTTTGTGTAAAAAATTGTCGTCATTTGTCTATGACTACAGCACAGGTTGAGCAAGCCATGAACACAAGAGATAGCAAATCAGTGGAGGAAGTCCGGCAAGAAAGAGAGGAGGACCAAACAACAATCACATTCACAAGCAAATATCTGATTCAGGCAACCAGTCAAACCACAACCAATCAATCATAACCATCAATAGGAGTTAGAATCAAATATCAACCAATCGGGAAGAGAGGTAACAAACACCAAATCAAAGAGAACATCCAGAACTCTAGCCGCTAGAGATCAGGATAGGGCCATCTCGCTGACATTACTCATCATGATCGTACACTTTATACTCTCGAATATGTTTCTAATCTGCTCCGTGTTGGTCGAACACGTGAAGTGAACGAAGAAGGGGACGTTGTGAGGCGGGCTCTGGCCCGACTCAGCGTACACAGTTTCCCGCGCCTGAATGAAGAGGGCCCTGAAAAACTCCCGGCCCTTTTCCACATCATGATCGGGGCCCGGGTAGGTGGTGATGAAGTCCTTGATGTGGACTCCCCCAAGTACTTTTCCCTCGAAGAGATCAGTTTTATTGAGGAACAGAATGAAAGAGGACTTCCTGAAAGTCGGCTTGTACACAAACTCTTTGAACAGCTGGAGGGGGGGTGAGTCACGTGTCGCCTTCCTTGATACAAATGTTCTCTGCAGTGATTGCAAGGGGAGAAGATGCTAAGTCAGTGATTGAGAGAAGACTCAGAGTAGTTGGAGGGAGACAAACTCAGAGGAAATCAACAGTAACCAGCCAGAAAATAATTGAGAGTCAAATGATTCAAACCAGCCAAATCGAAGAATCTCAACAAGAATAAAGACTATGGTTTGGTCAGTGATCATTCTGCGACGTTTTGTCTGTCAGTCAATAGTCATAGATATCACGAAGATTAACAACCAAAACTCTCTTCTCCTGCTCAGATACCAGCGGGAATAACGGAAATAGAAAATCGCAGCTAATTATGTTCGGTAATCACCTACTTATTGATCTATAATTACCTCAAGACTCTCCTCTGTTCGGTTTCTCTCTCGGTTCTCAGCGAGACACATATCGTACTCAGACAGAGACGCCAGGAATATGACGGATGTCACTCCCTGGGGGTGGAGCGTTTGCGGAGGGAGGGATTTATTAGGGCCACTAGTGATGTAGAGAGAGGGATAGATAAGGGCCACTAGTGATGTAGAGAGAGGGATTGATAAGGGCCACTAGTGATGTAGAGAGAGGGATTGATAAGGGCCAGTAGTGATGAAGAGAGAGGGAAGGGAGGGGGTGAATCCACTGGAGGGAGACAGTGAGGGAGGGAGAGAGGGAATTTAGAGGGAGGGGAATTTGAGGGAGGGGGAGTTAGAGGGAGGGGGAGTTAGAGGGAGAGGAAGTTAGAGGGAGGGAGGTGTTAGCTGTCAAGTTTGACGTGTGTGTACCCACCTCGAAGGCGTTTATCCATTTCCGTCGCTGACTCCGCTGTCCACCAACATCAATTATCTTGAGATTAATCCGGTCTACTGTGAACACTTCCTCAATGATTGCCGTGGTCTTGACTCTCGTCCTATGAGTGGGTGGGTCAGGGATTTATTTGGAACGCATCCTAAGTATATTTGGCAATAATCATACGGTCTTATATTATAGGGCTGAGTAATCGAGTAATCGACTGTGTCTGTCAAGAGGTAGCTTTAAAGATCTGTCAAATCAATCGACACCCCACTGTGTCAATACCTGACAATGTGATCTTCCCTCCCCATTCCCACTGTGTCAATACCTGACAATGNGTGTGTACCCACCTCGAAGGCGTTTATCCATTTCCGTCTCTGACTCCGCTGTCCACCCACATCAATTATCTTAAGATTAATCCGGTCCACTGTGAACACTTCCTCAATGATTGCCGTGGTCTTGACTCTCGTCCTATGAGTGTGTTGGTAAAAGTGTGTTGGTGGGTCAGGGATCTATTTGGAACGCATCCTAAGTATATTTGGCAATTGTCATACGGTCCTATATTATAGCGCTGAGTAATCGACTGTGTCTGTCAAGAGGTAGCTTTACTTTATAGATCTGTCAAAACAATCGACACCCCACTGTGTCAATACCTGACAATGTGATCTCCCCTCCCCATCCCCACTGTGTCAATACCTGACAATGTGATCTTCCTGCACCCGGAATCCAGGTTGTTCAATCTCGGATACCTTGTCCAGGAAGTACTTGGCCGAATCCAGTATCTGTCACGTGGGGAGGGGTAGTTGGTATGGGTAATCGGCACTTTGTTGTGGCTTGTGGAGATGATGAGCAAGAGGCAGGGTTCGGTAGGGGAGGGAGGGAGTGCAAAAGTAGGGGGGATTGAGCTAGGTCAAACATATTATAGGGTGGGAGTGAGAGAGGGGGAGGGGGGCTGCATGCGGGATAGAGGGGGGAAGGGGGGACAATGTCAACTCACATTGAATTCTCTCTTCCTATCATAACACTTCTGAACCCCACCGTCCGCCCAGATTTTCTTGATTAGGGAGAATTTGGCGGCATCAAGGAGACATGGGGCCATGGCCTCGTTGAAAGAGCTGATCAAGTCATTCGTCTCGGGCCCAGAAAGCTCCTGCGGAAAATAGGACGGATTACTTACTGACATTCAGATCAAATGTTATTTTCAGTGATTTCCCGATGAGCTAGCTCGAAAATGGCCCCGGATTCGGATTCTACGTCAAAAACTAGGCCAGAAACACTTATTTTCAGCTTGCTTCCTGAAAAAATGTCTTCGGCCGTTTTTTCGTATCAGTGCGTCGCATTGATTTTCGCGTTTTTGAAGTGAATGCTTCCCACAGGTTTGAAATCGTCATTTGGGCGTAGTCTCACGGCAAGAATGAACTCAACATGATCGTTAAAAGGGTTGATACTCGTAGTTTGATAGTAGGAGAGATGATTTGACGAAAAATCAGTGTCCTAAGTGCCTGTTAAGTCTTCAATAGAGACTCTCAAAAACGGAGTAGAAAAGTGTGGGATCATTCACTTCATTTTCCACCGATATTGACATTGGAAATTCGACGAAATTTTTTTGTTCCATTTTCATGTAAATACCATGGATTCTTATGTATTTTTCGACGCTGAATCGATTCCCGATCGAATTTTGGCCCTATCTTGCTCCCCTGATGAGTTATCTGAAACATGACCTCGAACTTCACAACTGACAACAAATTGGAATTTTCAGTTAGTTCCCGATGAGCTAGCCCAAAAATTCCTCCAGATTCGAATTCTACGTCAAAAAATAGCCTAGAAACACATATTGCCAGTATGTCTCCTGAAAAAATGTTTTGGGCCATTTTTCGGTATCAGTGTGTCCCATTGATTTTCGTGTATTTGCTGGTTATGCTTCCCACAGGTTTAAAATCGTGATTTGGGCGTGGTCTCACGGCCAGAATGAACTCAACATGATCGTTAAAAGGGTTGATACTCGTAGTCTGATAGTAGGAGAGATGATTTGACGAAAAATCAGTGTCCTAAGTGCCTGTTAAGTCTTCAATAGAGACTCTCAAAAACGGAGTAGAAAAGTGTGAGATCATTCACTTCACTTTCTACCGACACTGACATCTGAAATTCGACGAAAATTTTTTGTCCCATTTTCGCGCAAATACCATCGATTCCCATGTATTTTTGGTCGCTGAATCGATTGCCAGCCAAATTTTCGGCCTATCTTGCTTCTTTCATGAGCTATCGGACACGTGACTTTGAACCTCGTAGCTGAGGATAAATTTGAATTTTCAGTGATTTCCCGATGAGATAGCTCGAAAATGACCTCGGATTCGGATTCTACGTCCAAAACTAGGCCAGAAACACTTAGTTTCAGCCTGCTTCCTGAGGAAATGTCTTCGGCCGTTTTTTGGTGTCCGTGTGTCCCATTGATTTTCGCGCTTTTGAAGTGAATGCTTCCCACAGGTTTGAAATCGTCATTTGGGCGTGGTCTCACGGCGAGAATGAACTCAACATGATCGTTAAAAGGGTTGATACTCGTAGTCTGATAGTAGGAGAGATGATTTGACGAAAAATCAGTGTCCTAAGTGCCTGTTAAGTCTTCAATAGACACTCTCAAAAACGGAGTAGAAAAGTGTGGGATCATTCACTTCACTTTCTACCGATACTGATATCAGAAATTCGACGAAAACTTTTTGTCCAATTTTCGCGCAAATGCCATCAATTCCCATGTATTTTTGGACGCTGAATTGATTGCCGACCGAATTTTCGAGGCCTTTTCCTCAGTCCGATGATAGGATTCCCGGCCAATTTCTTGATGTGTGTCACCTGATTTTCGTAAGGTATAGACAGAGTTTTCATAGCCCCGGCCAAGCTGGCAGCAGCCTGGTGAAGATTCTTGTGCACAACCCTCAGGTAGAACTCGTGCTCTTCTTCCGAGAAACCGTTCTTGAGAATTATCCTCATCTGCTTCAGGAAAGTGCTCTTCCCACACTCTCCCGCCCCTGTGTGAGAGTGAGAGTGAGAGTGAGAGTGTGTGAGTGAGAGTGTGAGAGTGTGTGTGAGAGAGAGAATGTGTGAGAGTGAGAATGTGTGAGAGTGAGAGTGTGTGAGAGAGATTGAGAGTGAGTGGTAACGGAAGAGTCACATGAATTGTGACAACTAAAATGACGACAATAACTGATCGAGTCGACCATCTAGTACCTTACCTAGTAACAATATTTTCTGTTCTTTTCGCAATGCCGCTTTCGATTTCGAAATGTTCTTTTCAATCTTCTTGTTAGCCTGCTTCTGCGTTTCCGTATCAGCATCAGGACTATCGAAACACATTGTTCCGATCTTTGAAAAACGTTGACAACTTTACAAAATTTTCAAAATGTGGATATCATGAAACTTGGAAGTGGAAATCACACAAAGACAGTTCTGAGAGAAAGACTACCTTCATACAGAGATCCATATACTCTCCCTTCTCGAGTGGTGTTTCTCTACCAGCACTTCATGTAGGTTTCACATCCTACGGGGCTAAGAGGGGTCAGGAATGCGCCGCAATTTACATGTGCTACCGCATTATTTCTGGAGACTATTGTGAGGAAATCAACCGGAACTCACTAACTGAAGAGAAAGCTTGCGAACCAAAAAGAACGAGGCTCAAATCCTTGGACAGAAAAGGAACTATTGATGGGAAACACGTGTTAAATCACTCCTACTGAAAAACACTCCGGAGCAACACAAAAAATGTAATTTGTCATTATATAAGCACCCTTCTTTGTAAAATGATGGTTTGTCAAACTTGGAGTTGAGTAGGCGTATTTTAAATCACTCCGTGATATAATGGGGGATAGTGTAATCGAACACACACACACACACACAC
>CAMPET010000405.1:29520-43520 GCA_946803715.1 Beroe ovata
CACCTAGCAACCCCGATATTCCACCTAGCAACCCCGATAACTTAGCTAGCAACCACGATAGCCCACCTAACAACCCCGATAACTCACCTAGCAACCCCTTGCCAAGCTCAGGTTTGGTAAGGCCGATCTTGTGCTCATCCCAGAGTTTGAGGGTACCGTCCCGGCCTGCACTGGCCAATGCCTGCAGCGGGGGAACATACGCCATGGATTGGATTCGTTCCCTGTGCGCCTTCCTCTGAGACTGCAAAGAGAGGGAGGAATCAGTTCAATCTTTCCCTCCAAATAGCTTGGGATTTGGGAAATCAGTCTTCAATCATCGACTCGGATAATCTAAGTAGACATTGATTTAAGCCAAACTTAGATTCTCCTTACAGAATTGGTTCCAAAACTGGATGCAAAACAAATGCAGTGAAACCCCCTTACCCCCTTTTCTTTGCGGGTTTTAAAGTGCCACTTCTTGATAGTGGAATCCCGACAGCCGCTGTACAGATGCCCGTTACCCCACACAATGTCCTGTATGCCGTCAAAGTGGGGCGGGTTCAGGGTGGCAGTCGGCACTCGAGCAGAGACTATTCCGTCCGTAGCATCATACAGCTGGAACATGGGTGATTTGTGAGTTTTGAGGGTGATTTTTCCTGCTGGGTGTGACATATCGTGGCTGGATTCCAAAGTGAGTTGCCTTTTTATACAAGGGTGATTTCGTTAAGTAAGGGAGGTTGAATGGAACAAGACCCATAACCTGTCCAGGCTGACGAAACACGTGGAGTTAGACCCTACCTTACAGAAGTGATCACGAGACCCAGTGATGATGTACTTCTTATCCTCGAGTTCAACGTGCGCTAAACACATCACGTGAGCGCTGTGTCCGTGTAACACACCAGCCTGATGGGGGGGAGAAGTGGGTTGTCAAGGTAATAACGTGATGTCATGGAGATAACGTGTTGTCATGGGGGAGTGTGTTGTTAGGGGAAGTGTTGTCATGGAGATACATGCTGTCAGGGGGAGTGTGTTGTCATGGAGACAACGTGTTGTCATGGAGATATCTCCCGTGACTCCTACTAACCGCTGTCCACTGTCCGACATCCCAGCTCCTAACGGAGATACCGGTACTGAAGTAGATGAACCTGGAGTTGTCAGGGTAGAGGAGAGCCGAGGGAAATTCCGCCAGAGCTGCCGACCTGGGGTGATATCGTGGAATAAGTGGTAACAGTTTCAACATCCGTTAACCAGTTCTCGCAATATCATGCGAGATAGCATATCGAACAAAGCTTAACTCAGTTCCTCCAAATTTGATCATGTTGACTGTTTACATGGCATGCTGGATGTTAACATCTGTAATAGTGAACAGGTGTTGCTATTACCGGCTAGTGTCTGGGTCTGTTCTGATGTCCCATGCTTTGAGAGACTGACTAGTCAGCGCGTATATCACTGATTCCGCCTCACTATACACTACTTTCCTCACAGGATCGGGGAAACAAGCTCGCTGAGTCTGAGAGTGGTGTCATGGTAACAAGGCGTGTTGTCATGGTAACAAGGCGTGTTGTCATGGAAACAATGGGTATAGGACTGTAGGTCGGTGGACAGTAGGTGGGGGTACTGTAGGTCGGGGGACTGTAGGTCGGGAGATTTCCACAGGGTGGACTCTTGGTCGGCGGACTCTAGGTCGGGAGCTGCGCTTCCCAAGGGAGAGAAATCGTCATTTGGGCGTGGTTTCACGGCGAGTATGAACTATACATGATCGTAACGGGGATTGATATTTGTAGTGTGAGAGCAGAAGAGATGATTTGGTGGAAAATTAGTGTCGTAAGTGCCGGTGAAGACTTCATTAGAGACCTTCGAAAATGAAGTAAAAAAGTGTGGAGTCACTCGCTTCATTTTTATCGATACTTCGATCAGAAATTCGAAGAAACTTTTTTGTCGCACATGCAAGCTCTCTAATTCTTTCAGATTCGAATTCTACGTCAAAAAATAGGCCAGAAACATTACTTTTCAGTATGTCACTTGCAGAACTGATTTTGGCCTATTTGTGTGTCCCATTGATTTTCGCGTTTTTGTACTGTTTGCTTCCCAGGGAAGAGAAATCGTCATTTGGGCGTGGTTTCANAGGCAAATGATCGTAATGATGCTGAATCCAATAAAATCATAGTTCATGCTTGTTGAATCAAAATCAATGTTATGATAATTGACGCGCCGCGCATAGCTTTTGAATTGTCATTCAGTTTTGAATTCCTGCGCAGTGTGTTTGCTCCTATAGCAACTTCTCGTCGATGACATCGTTTCTATAGCTTCACGAGGTTCGAAATTTGTTGCTACTTTTGGTAAATTGCCCCCAATCCTAGATGCTCCAAGGTTTTACTTTGCCAATGGCTAAGTTGTCATAGTGTAGCTACTATTAAGTCTGGAGCGGCTCTTATGGAGCTTCGATTGAAAACAAATGATTTATTTTGAGATTGTTGAACAATCCTTTTTCGATTCTTTACCAAACAATTTGACTCGGCATATCTGCATAATATCATTCTAGATCTTTGGCATAGTTAAAGAATTATGAAGTGGGTGTATTTGTCTGGGATTATTGCAAAATCAGTTGTAACGTTATGAGTTTTGGCATTAATAGTGGGATGCCCATGAAAGATCATCACGGACTTTTGTTCTTGATGCCGTGCAATGTGGACAATCTAAATCTGTGCACAAATAGCTGCTGAAAACGATTTTTGATAAGCTAGTAGTAGTTCTATATTAAGAGCAGTGAGTCCAAGTGAATTTTTCAAAAATCACATTTGTTAATTGTAATAGGGTGAGTAGAGATGGCTCCCAAGAAAGGAAAGAAGAAGAAGTCCGGGAAGAAGAGGAAGAGCGCAAAGGGACCGGCGATTATCGATGGAATCAGTACAGAAGAAATGAGCAAGGAGCAGCTCGAGCAACATATTCACAGACTCAGAGAAGGTTGGTTTATTTGTGATACATAAATCTCAGTGATTGGGTTCTTTAACGCCCGAACCATGAGTCCACATATGAGACCCTCATTAAACTTTAACCGATCATCAGATCAGAAACTTGTTTGTCCCATTTCGATGCAAGTATGTCGCATACCCATGTATTTCTGGACGCTGAATCGATTCCCGATCGAATTTTGGCCCTATCTTCCTTTCATGCCGCGTTGTTTGTCATGTGTCTTCTAAACTAACATTTGGGAAGAAATTAGAATTTTCCTCGATTCATCGACGAGCATGCATAATCGAAACGAGGGTCGATATTTGTAGTGTGATAGTAAGAGAGATGATTTGGTGGAAAATTAGCGTCGTAAGTGTCTTTTAAGTAGTCATTAAAGACCTTCAAAAACGAGGTATAAAAGTGTGGAGTCACTCACTTCATTTTCTAACGATACTCAGATCGGGAATTCGAAGAAAATTTTTTGTCCCACATTCAAGCAAGTACTATGAATTCCCAGGTATTTTTGGACGCTGAATCGATTCCCGATCGAATTTCGGCCCTATCTTGTTACCCTGAGGAGTGGTATATCATGTGACTCAGAACCGCATGTCAGAGAAGAAATTGGAATTTTCCCCAATTTCCCGATCAGCTAGCTCTCTAATTCTTTCAGATTCGAATTCTACGTCGAAAAATAGGCCAGAAACACTATTTTTCAGTATGTCACGTGCAAAAAAGTTTTTGGCCTATCTGTGCGTCCCATTGATTTTCGCGTTTTTGTTGTGTTTGCTTCCCAATGGAGAGAAATCGTCACTTGGGCGTGGTTTCACGGCGAGTATGAACTATACATGATCGTAACGAGGATTGATATTTGTAGTTTGAGAGTAGGAGAGATGATTTGGTGGAAAATTAGTGTCGTAAGTGCCGGTAAAGACTTCATTAGAAACCTCCGAAAATGAAGTGGAAAAGTGTGGAGTCACTCACTTCATACTCTATCGAAACTCAGATCAGAAATTTGTTTATCCCACATTCAAGCAAATACAGCCCCCCGACCTAGAGTCCACCCTGTGGAAATCTCCCGACCTACAGTCCCCCGACCTACAGTCCTGCCCCCCGGTAACAATTGGTAACAGTTGTCATGCGTTGTCATAGCAACCTCCTTGTTTTCAGTGAGATCCCACACTCGGATTGTTCTGTCGCTGCTTCCTGTTACCATAGTGATACCGGATACAGACACACTCTGTACACTGTGAGTGTGGCCCTTCGCCATGCTGAGAGGAGATGAGGAGATGAGGATGGAGGACACAGAGTGAGTCGTCAGTTCGAACTCAACATATGTCTCTCCCAAATAACGAAACAAAATGGATTTTCTCCAACTCCCACCACTCCCCACTCCCCCCACTCCCACTCCCCCTCACGACTCACCAGACACAGTAGATCTGCTGCTCCTCACCGCCGTCCTCGCCCTCTTCCGGGGACACTGGCACTATGTGTCCCTCTGGGGGCGGCTCATTGGCCTGGCTGTGGAGCCGCTCAAACACGTCCGAGCCTGTGGGGGAGCCTGGAGATTCAGCAACGTCCGCCGCGCGGGTAACAGTGGTGTCAGCAGTGTTTACAGTGGTGTCAGCACCGGTGACAGTGGTGTCAGCGGTAACAGGATCGGCTGATAGCACACAGAGAGATTTCATGATACAGAATCATAAACACTGAGCTTTCCAGTATGCTTTGGGTAGCTAACAGCTGGTAGCTTGATATGCATGGGGGTGGGGATTGCAGGGTAAATTTAGGGAGAGAGCGAATATTCGAGAGTTTTTCTCTTTTTCTCCCGTTTTTCTTCAGAATTCGTCTAAAACCTAACCCCGGATAGCTCATAGCAGTGGGAGCTATTCCAGCATAGCTATTCCAGCATATTATAGCACAAGCCTCTACATGAAGAAAAATGGCACATCTAGTGTGATCAAATGGTACAAAATCAGGGAAACGCAACAACAACAGGGACAAGGTAATCAGACCTTCTCGGCGTTTCCTGGTGCTATCCCGACGTTCAAATGTGGGCGAGCCACATGGGGAGATATCTGAAAATGAAACCACGTGATTTCGACACGTGCTGATGAGAGCAAGATAAGATTATGCTGTCTTGATCACACTGCAGACCGTACTTCAGATCACATGTCATGGAATAATCAAACCCCACTCTCAATCAATGCACCCTCACTGAAACACGTACAACACCCTCACTCACACTCTCTCATGTGTTCGAAGTAGCAGACTCCAAACAATCTCCAATAACACACCCCCATACCTCTCTCACAATCACGTGCACACCTTCTCGCATACCCTCACAATCACGTGCACACCCCCTAACCTCGCGTTGGACTCCTCGCCGGGGTGCGGAGTAGCATACTCTCGGAGGACCTGAGATCGAGGGGTGTGGCTGTTCTCCTCCGGGCAGGGTCCTCTTCCAGCACGGCCGAGAGTCGAGATTCCAGGACAGGAGGAGACTCCTGGGGATCGATAAGAGGGGTGATGTGGGGGAGAGGAAAAGGGAGGATTCACGTGGGGTAAACAATGAAAGATGGGAGGGTTACGGTGAAGAGGGAAGAATGGAATAGCATATCGGATGGCAAATGCCAAATCTGCATAACGCGAAAAATACAAATACAAAGGTTAACTACTCATATAAAACCACTCGTGTTTGGGAAAAAACCTTCTCACTAAACAAACATGTGAAAAAACCAAGCCAAGTCGAACACACCAAAACCAAGCCAAGTCGCCACCCCAAAACCAAGCCAATTCGCGCACGCCATCACCTCACGGGCCAGGTTAAGCTGGCGAAACCAGAAGAGAAGACCTAGGACGAGATAGTAGAGGAAATGGAGAAGAGACCATTGGATCTGAGAGATCGTTAAATCTGGTGAACACTTTCAAGAAATGAGTTAATTGGGAGTTAATTGATTTGATTTGGGAGAATGTGTAGATTGCGACAACTGAAACAGCTGTTGTTGTTAACCGGCTGTTAACAACAACAGCGCAAGAAGTTGTTGTACAGTAACCACAGATCACCTCAAACGAACACAACAAGACCCAGCAACAATATCAGTTATCATACTCACGGATGATTTGATCGGAGGGAAGAACTTCCGGCCGGAATTAGTGTTGCTAAGCAACATTGAGTGAGTCTTGTTCGGGGTTTGGAACATTGAAACACTGAATTCGTCACTGTCGACCATTTCCTAGGGGTTAACAGTGAGTTTATCTCCGCAAACAACCAAATACCAATACCTGCGCAAACAACCGATACCTGCCAAACAATCGATATCTGTGCAGTGTGCAAGCAATCGATACCTGCACATCAAACAACCGATACCTGCGCAAACAATCGATATCTGTGCAGTGTGCAAGCAATCGATACACGCGCAGCAGAAGGACAACTTGCGCAAGCAACCCACTATTCCCAAACTCTCTACCTGGTCTGCATGTCTCTGTTCCTCCATCTTCTTCTCCTTGTTCAGTTGCTCCAGGAGCTTATGTTCTGTCTCTTCCAGTGCCTGTCTCAGAGATTTCACCGTTGCTTCTGTCTCCTTGACCTTTGTGTTGCTCTGAGCTGCTGCCAATCCTGAGACAGGCAGGTGTTCGTGCAACATTCGCATAAACAAACAAACGAACAAACAAACATACAAACAAACAAGCAATCTGTTAAACAAACATACCCTTGTTAGTTGAGAATGTGAGGAAATGCTCGAGTAGGTATTTGCAATCTGACAGTGTGCTAGAGTCTATGATATCCTGAGGGAAGCCGAGGTTACATCAATGGAGGAGGATAATTTCCGATGTCAGCTTACCACTGTATTATCACTCGACTTTCCATTTACCTTCTCGACCGATTCTCTAGATCGCCCCTGATTTACCCACCTGGAGGTCGATGGTATCCCCTCCCTCCCTGCCATCCATCAGCTCCACAATGTCACTCTGGTGCTCGTTTATACTGTCCTGGAGATACTCAACCTGGGCACTCAGCCCCTCTATGTTCTCGTCCATCTCCTGTAACTTCTCATCATTCTGGGGGGAGAGTGGGAGTGAATTGTCAGGGGGATATAATTATCTGTTAGGAATCGATATCGGATGGGTGGAAATAAGTTCTACTGATCTTGTGTCAGAGATGAATCGATAATGAGATATCGGGTGAACGGAAATAAGTTCCGACTCACGGGATTTTCCTCCTTGAGGAGCTTATCCTTGGCTTTGATGTACTGATCCAAATCCTTCTCCATTATTTCCCGCTCCTTGACCAGCCTGTCCATCTCAGCTTCCATCTGAGCCACCGTGTGTTTCCGAATGACATTCTGGGGGAGATACTGTCAGCTACGATTGTCCGAATCCTAATTCACTAATTCTTGATGAAAAACAAATTTCCCCGCATTCCTCCCTCGTACATACCTGACATATCCTCTTCTCGATCTGGTTCCACTTATTCCGGGCTGAGAATGACGAATACTGGGACGAGAGTCGCCGATTATGTCGCTCCTCCGGCCGCTCGGGCTCTACCGACACCTGTGACGTCATCTTCCGCCTCGCTGCCGCCTTCTTCGTTACAATGGTGTTTTTCTGTTTCTTCATCATCTTTATCTCTTCCTGCTTCCGTTTGAGGACCAAATCCTTGGATTTCTGCTCCATCTGCAGCTTCTTGATTGTCGATACCTGCTTCTGCTTCTCGCGTTGGAGTTTCACGATTTCTTGTTGCTTCTTGAGCTCGGCTTTCTTGGATTTCGCAGTGTCTTCTTTCAGTTGTCTCATTAATTTCACCCGATTCTTCTTCATTTGAGTCAGCTCTGTCTGCATCTGCTTGAGTGTCTTCTCGTTATCCTTGTTTGTCCTCACAAGTCTATCATGCTCTCTCTGAGCTGACTTGAGTCTCTTCATTTCCTGCTCCATGTCTCTCAGTTTCTTAGCATAGTGATCAGATTTCGTCTTTATCTCCTCCTTATTTTTGTTGCTGTCTCCCTTGTTTTTCAGACTTGTCATCACCTTATCCCGCTCATCACACGTCACCTGGATCTGATTGTGGAGCAACGACAACTTCTCCTCGTACTGCTGCTTCATCGCCATGATCTTCTTCTGGCTCTTCTCCAACTCTTCCACTAACTTTTGTTTTATCGAGATCTCATCCGCGAGATCGGCCAGGTTCTCCTCCATATTCTGGATCTTCTCCGCCTCGATCTTCTCATCAGGATCCTCCTCCGAGTCCTTATCCTCAGCGTTGTTCTCAATTTCCTCATCCTCCTCCTCCTCGAGATTGATGAAGTTGTTCTCACAGTCCATTTCCTCCTCACTCTCCTCACTTTCATCATCTTCTTCATCTTCCTCTTCTATGTTCTCTTTGTTCTCGTCGTTGTCGAGCCGTGTTTGGTTTGCATCCTTCATGTTCTCCAGCCGTGAACTAGAAAATGGAAATATAAATGGAAAAATTTTAGTAAGGAGTTCGGGTGATAAACATTTCGATTTCAAAATTCCTCCTGAACATATCGTGGATAACTGTCAACTCTTATCCACACTCACCGTTTAGCCATGGTCTTTTCCAAGTCGCACTTCGCCTCCCTGATGACCTCATTGATGCTATCATTCATCATGGTAGAGGGTGTGGCACCCACGATGGACAGTCGACTGGTCGGGGGACCCTTCTGTCGCGGAGTCCTCAGCACAGCTGAGCTCTCCTTCTCCAGAAGCTGTGTGCGCAGAGTTTCAATCTCCTTCATATAGCCCTGGATCATGTCTGTCATGTCTGTCTCGCCTGAGGCTGGGCGGGGGGAAGTGGGGTTGTTCATGAGGTGACGAAGTAGCAGTCAATTCCCATTTCCCATACCAATATAACAAACACAGTTGTCATGGAAACAGTGGTCATTATCTAACAACAAACCTGTGAACTCTGCACAGAGTGATTTTGCCCTCAGTTCCGCCAAGACCTCATCCTTGGAGTCCTGAGCTTCTTTCATCGACTTGATCCTGAGTCTCAGTTTATCGTTGTCAGCACGTAACATTGTGTTTTCAGTGAACAAGTCCGAGTATGTACCCTCCTCTCCAGTTCTCTGAAAAGCGTGACAGAGGTTGACCAGTGGAAAGCGACAAGGGATGTCAAGTGACAATTATGACGTGGTTACGGAACCACATCAGTTCACGATCCCACACAATGCAGACCTCGTCATAATCATCACTCTCAGAGGAACAGTCCAGTTCTCTGCCCTCTATCCTAGATACAGCGAGACTAAAGATCCGATCCTCCTCAACACTATCCTCCAGCTCATCCCAATCTCCGACACTCTCTGTCCCGGACCAACTCCCAAAAAGGGGGCCATCCTCACTCATGCATCCTCCAGACCAACTTCCCCTCGAATCACTTTCGCGAGATTCACTTTCGCAGGAATAACTGTCGCAGGATCCATTGTTGCGAGGCCCATTTTCAGAAGTTTTATTCTCACAAGAGTCATTCTCATCCTGTTGGTTCTTCCTCAATTGCTCGACTAGAACCGTTGCTTGATGCAGCAGATCGAGAGATGAAGACACAACACAGGAGAGGGATAGAGCGAGTCTGATAACGGAGTTTTTACTCGATCTCTTGAGAAGTGGTCGATTGATATCTGACACGGATCTGACTTTAATTGTACTGAGAAGGGAGGTGTGGAGTGCTTGCTCTAAACTTGATACGGAATGCGGAGACAAGTCCATTTTTCATGTCTGTGAGAGGATGGATTTCAAGATTTTTGCTCGGAGATTAGAAGCGAATATCAATAACTGAATTAATGCCAACTATAATTTTGATAACAATATGTAACATGATAACTACCGGGGGAGTTTAATTATAGAGGACACTATAGCTAGCACACTTTCCCGTATAAGAGAGGGGGAGAGAGAGGGGATGAAACTTCACTATAATCAGATTAATACTCTACCCCCCTCCTCCGCTCTTCCCAATGATCTACCGAGGATATGAGCTGTGCTCACTCTCTCTCTCGAGCTGGAGATAGACACTCATCTTAGCATAAACACATCTTGCTGCTAGGACCGGGCGTATTGGGGCTCAGTTGTTTATCTCTTGTAGAGTATCGTCCCGAAGATTTGAGAAAAGACATTTGAAAACCTACTCGATACCGTCTCAATGACCAAACTAAACCTTCCCCTCACCGACTAACCTGTCCCATCTTGTACTCCATGAGTTCCTGCTGTAACCTCATATTCTCTTCCCGGAGAGTGTTGATGATCCGGCTGGTCTTGTCCTGGTTCACTACAACCTGAAGGGAGAATATACGTTACACAACAAGATGTGTGAGCTGTGAGTGTTACAGGACAAGATGTGGTAGTGTGAGCTGTGAGTGTTATAGTTTGTCGTTTCTCAGGGAGCTATGGGAGGTGAAAAGGGGGTATATTCCTACTTCGACATTATGCTTCGACCGCCGATTATACAATGATCAGTGTACACTCACACATCAGCAGCGTGTGTACTGTGTGAGCACTGAGCAAACTAGCTCAACACCTGGCCGACTACAGACTATAAGAACACCGGCTTTGAAGTCCTCTATCAATAAAAATACATATGCCACACTCAAGTCAGATATAATTGATACAATCGGGGAAGAATTCCTAGTTAAACAAAGTAATTTTGAATAAGGGTCAAGGGATGTAACCTTATTCTTGATGTTCTTGGCTCTATTGGCGTATTTGAGAGTGTTGAGAGTCTCCATGAAGTCTCTATCCGCCGGGCTGACACACGCCAACATGAGTGTTTGTGAATTTCCCCCCAGAGAATCTTGCAGGAGCCGTGTCAGCTTGCTGTCACGGTACGGAACGTGGGATACCTTGCGTTTCTCATCGCCGAGAGCTGATATCACGTTACCGAGCGCTAACTGCGAGGGGGGAGAATATTTCAAACCGGGCATACTTCTGGATCAAAGGAGGGGTATGTTTTTTGTACAATCGTTATCTGAATACAACTATACATTGTATAGAATGAATAATACAACCCATGTATACGAATATACAATAACAATGTACATTATTACTAACCAATCCCCCGTTGATGGAAATCC
The DNA here is from genome assembly GCA_946803715.1 of Beroe ovata. Taxonomy (NCBI): domain Eukaryota; kingdom Metazoa; phylum Ctenophora; class Nuda; order Beroida; family Beroidae; genus Beroe; species Beroe ovata. Next base: position 40,527 of record CAMPET010000405.1, read on the forward strand.
CCTCTTTTGCCCGATCTCCCGTGGCCCCCGTTCTCTTGAGTCGCTCAGACCCTGCCAAATCCACAAACACGAGTTTAGCGGTGAGATTCTCAAATTCTTGCGCAGGAGCATCCTCCCCTTCGCCCTGGAGATGTTAGGGTTTACTACGATAATAGTTGTTACACTGCATTGTGAAGTTAGTTGTTACACTGCATTATGATGTAAGTTGCTACACTGCATTGTGATGTTAGTTGTTATTACGATGTTAGTTCTCACACTGCGTTGTGATGTTAGGGTTTACTACGACGTTAGTTGCTAACACTGTCGTACGTACACTGCAACAATAACATCATCACAGAGACTTGACAAAATTGTTGACACATGCACATACAATAATATGAGAAACCCTTAGTTACATTTAAATATTGAATTTCCCGCCTTGTATTACGATATGGATGTTAAGCACGTGTGTATCTCTAGATAACACAGTATCGTGAGAGATATCGGCGTCTGAATAGGAAGTGAATATTTCAGTCACTGTAAATCAGTCATAACAATTGGATTGTCGTAGTTAATATGTTTGTAAATCATTGATTGAGTTACATATGTAGGAATAAATTACATTGGCTGCTTATTCAATAGCTATTTAAGCTATCTCGCGCGTAAGTAAGCTCCTGGCGTGAGTGCTCGCCAAATTGGCTTGTTGTAAGGAAAGTTCTGCGCGCGCTACGCAAAGTTGGAATTGCGCGCGCAAAATCAAATACGAGTGTGTTAGAATGTGATGTCATTGGTTTCCAGAGATTTCCATGGATAGTAGTTTTGTACCGTTTGTATAGTGATAGTGATAATGTGTGGTTTAGATAAGCTAAAAGCTTGTGTGTGTGTGTGTGCATTGAAGAATAAAAAGTGGTAAATGGGACTGTGTTCACTCTATCACACTGTCGATGCAATGTTTCTCCTCATATTTTCTACTAATGGGCTTAGAAACCATGTTACTTTTTATAGAATTACCAAATTCGATCAAGATTTCTATGAAGGGGAAACTGATCGCCCGGCTCATTACAGATTCATGGAACATATTCGGGCGGGAAATAATCCAACGAGTTATCAGTCTAATAGCATTGGCAAACACTATGCGAATCATCATACAAATCAAGGACGTTGTAAACTCGAGTTCACGTTTATAGACAATCAATCAGATAGCGTACGTAGGAAGATATCTGAAGCAATCAAGATACATAAGGACAAACCAGGCTTCAATAACAAGGATGAAATGATTGAGACAATGAAGTTTATTGTACGCTAGTCATACAGTACCATAGAATTAGTGTAACAGTCGCGTGTAACTGATATGTTCAAACGTTGTGTATTATAGTACCTCGTCTAGACTCCGCGTGTGTTTCAATCCAGTTTAACAGGTTTAGATATCATAGGTATGTAGAATTATGGTGTATATGTGTATATTGTGTAGTATTTTGATCGTGTAAATAGTATGTGTTCTTGTTACTAGTATGTAGACTATCCTCAGAGTTTTGACATAATCTTATTTCTGATCAGTATTTAGTTTATTCTATTTTTAACCAAAATATTCACTAGGTGACTGAAGATGATGTTGTACATTGAAAGTATTTTCTCCAATTAAAGTCTAACCACTGTTTCATTGACTGAGTTCGCAATCAGAGGAATACCAGAAATTTCCTTCAAATTCTTAATTACCAAATATAGGAGAAGGACAGAAATGTTATTAGGTTAGACTTTACATGTGACATAAATGACCGGCTCTTTTTACAACGTTTAACATGTAACCAAACATGTAAAAAGTTGCAAAACAAGGTGATATTGCAACACATGCTAGATCATGAATAAATAACATTCAACACTGACATGGCAATGTGACAAATTGTGTCATTGCTAATTTTACTTCCAAAAGAAGAGAAACTAAACATTTAAATACAACGTTGAGTTGATTTGTAATAACGACAGACGTTGGCCTAAAGTGTCATCTCACTATATAACTGTACTCTCGACTAAGAACTTTCAAGTTACTAGAAATAATCTAACATTGTTATGTTGTTACTAACCTCATTGGTGGTTACTGCCCGAGTTTGGTGTATTTTAAGGGAGAAGAGAGCGTGTGAGCGAGAGGAGACAGCATTCATATCCGTACTGTGGGAAAAGAAGAAGGGATCTGATGATTGTGTGTGTTATGAGGGGCAATGAAAACATTTCTCCAGTTTTATCACTGTCACACGACTTGATCTTCATGAAACCATGTGTTTCAAACCATGTGTTTCAAACCTGGCAGTAGTTCTACAGAGAGCCCCCTGTTGTAGACATCGTAACACCTCGTTACTGTTAGCTACCGTTTCTGTCGACATGCCGTCTACATATATCTCCCCACTACCATCCTCGTGTATCTATGGGTTACCATGATTACCAGTTACCAGGGAGTAACCATGGTTACCACTTATCAGGTGGTAACATGTTACCAGGTGGTTACTAGAACATGCTGGTTGCAGGGTGAACAGGTTATTTGAATGCACGCTGACACCAAAGTGTTTCCAGCATGTCATCTATCAGTAACCAAACTGTTACCCTGGTTACCATGCCATTGGTTACCACACTGATGCTGTTACCATGACAACTACCTACCTTGAGGTTACTCTTCTTGTTCTTTGCCTCGCCGCTCGGCGACAACAAGTCTAGGATTTCCTCATTGTAAAGCTCCATGAACTGGGCAGTGACTTTGAATTCCGGGGCAATCTTGCCCGCTTCCTGGGCTTCCTTCCTCAGCACAACTGTGGAGGAGAAGGGGGTAGCGGGGAGAGGGATGGGGGATCGGGGGAGAGTGATGGGGAAAGGGTATAATATGACAATATATGTAAAGGGGTTGGGACCAAAATGTACCATCTTGCAGATAGATTATATGGCATTAAGGAGGGTAGGGCGGTAAAAGATAGCAAAGTCGGTTTTTAAGTACGAGTAATGAGGGATGGGTCTTATTTGAATGAAGAA
>CAMPET010000406.1:8987-20675 GCA_946803715.1 Beroe ovata
GTGCTTCTCAGCTAGAGTGTAATTCGCTGTACAATTCCCATGATTTGCCTCCAAATAGACCTCCACCAGCAAAGCCATACAGGCCAATAAAAGTCCAGGTGGCTACTCGGAGTTACCAAAATGTTAAAAGGGGCCGCACCACTCACTAACTGCACCATTCAACTGTTAACTGTTTCAAGCATCCATACTCTGTTCTTTTCCTTGATGTTCCAAATCATTCATTCATTCGCCTGATAATAGGAGCAATGAGTTATTGCTTACAATTACATGCATGGGTAAATGTTTAAGGTATAACTATAATCAAAGTATTATGTATAGTCACTACAAATGATTCAACCTAAAAGAAGAGTGTTATGGTGTCACGTTATCAATATAAGCAAATGATGAAATGGCTTCATGATTTAAACCTACATGATAGCATATAAAAGATTAAAAGCATCTTTCAATCATGAGGGCTTAATTTTGTAAAATACTTTATCCAAGACATGATGGAGATCATGCACAACTAACCCTTAATGTTTCAGGAGTCCCCAGAGGACAATTCAGCCCAAAATCATCAACAACCCACGGACAAAACCAAAACCGAGGAAACATTAAGGAAGTGGTTCCAAGAGGAAACAGCAGTTCTCCCTTGTCAACATTCGGAACAAGATCACCCAGAAATGCACGCATCCCATCCAAGTGCAGAACTTGTTCCAGTACATCGGGCAAATGCCCAACACCAACGAGACTTTGTTCAGGAATGGATCAGCGGGTCAACAGTCACGGAGGCTGATCCCAACATCACAAAACCAGAAANCCACCAGCAAAGCCATACAGGCCAATAAAAGTCCAGGTGGCTACTCGGAGTTACCAAAATGTTAAAAGGGGCCACACCACTCACTAACTGCACCAATCAACTGTTAACTGTTTCAAGCACCCATACTCTGTTCTTTTCCTTGATGTTCTAAATCATTCATTCATTCTCCTGATGATAGGAGCAATGAGTTATTGCTTACAATTACATTCATGGATAAATGTTTAAGGTATAACTATAATCAAAGTATTATGTATAGCCACTACAAATGATTCAACCTAAAAGAAGGGTGTTATGGTGTCAAGTTATCAATATAAGCAAATGATGAAATGGCTTCATGATTTAAACCTACATGATAGCATATGACAGATTAAAAGCATCTTTCAATCATGATGTCTTAATTTTGTAAAATACTTTATCCAAGACATGATGGAGATCATGCAAAACTAACCCTTAATGTTTCAGGAGTCCCCAGAGGACAATTTAGCCCAAAATCATCAACAAACCACAGACAAATTTAAAACCGAGGAAACATTAAGGGAGTGGTTCCAAGAGGAAACAGCAGTCCTCCCATGTCAACATTCAAACAAACTTTGTTCAGGAGTGGATCAGTTGGTCAACAGTCACGGAGGCTGCTCCAAACATAACAAGAACATTGAGAACATGGCACGTTGAGCACAGCAATCAACGTCCAAAATTGAGTCCAAGAAAGTTGAAGGACAGATGTCACCTGCAGGTGAAGCAGGTGTTCAAACTCCCCTTGCAACATGTCCAGGCAGCAAGGGATGAAAACATTCCGGGACCTAGTAGAGAAGTGGACAGAGCCATTGCTCTGGAAAATAGACTCAATCATTGGGAGGCCTGTTTGTTGGCTCTTGTGTGTATATGTAATATCAAATTATTTTTAGAAAATTAATGGTTTTTACCAATGAGATTTGTTAAATGGGTTTAGCCTCATAACATAATAACATGAACTGTCAAATTTTTACATATCTTATTGGATTCTGGGACAGAATCTACAACAAAATAGGGAGATGTGGGATACCTGGGTTATCCCAGTGTTTTAAACTCTATATATAATGTCACACACCAACCCCAGAGAGTGAGACACTGCACTTGAAATGGTCACGTGATCAGTAGAAACCCAATAGGCAAGGCGTAACGCGTTGAGGGTGATCACGTGACTATAACGCAGCACACCAGGTTGACCTAAGAGTTCTGACTCAGACTCTCTCACGGCTCTCCTGGTTGTTTCTGTCTCGGTGTCTCCATGGAGCACCACTGGCATGGTGTTTTGTGACCTAACTTTATCTCCATATTTCCGTCCCCGCTCATAGTCATACTCATCAAAAATGTTTTCATAGGCTATCGTATTCTTACCAATGTTATGAGTCTAACCCAACCCGTATTTTAATGTTGGGCACATTTTATTCCTATCTTGTCAACTTCATGTAATGCCAGTAGCAGCCCCAATGTCAAGTGTTGGTTGTAAAACCCAACCACAGCACGTAGTGGGGTCATCGGATTGAAGCGGTGGTGCCAATCATCCCGGGACTGGTCTAGGATTGCTAAATTATTATGAGTATCATATACTTTCCGTCTGAGAGTTAACGATAACTAGAAGTAGAATATCAGTCCCGTTAGTTAGTATCATTGGTTAGAGATCTAGTGCAACATATTACTACGGTACCGTAATACTGATTACATTTCGTGTTATGATTCTATTAACCAAACCAAAATAAAAATGGAACATAGATCCAAAACAGAGAGGAACTTTCTCCTCCTTCTTTCCCTTTTAAGTTGTTGTTTTCATTTGTCTTATTTCCTGTCCCAATTCAGCTAACCGCGTTCAGCGACTGCCTTGTCCCTGTTCAGTTAAGAACACGTGGCACGAACTATAAACCGTACCCTGAGATTGCGAGCCTCATTTGGCCGATGCTATACGCTCTACCGAACAATCACCAAACCCTGAGATTAGATTGAGTCAATAGAGAAGCCCTGAGATACGCATATGTGCCTGAATACCGAGCTAACCATGAAGTTTATCAACCATGTACCAAACCTCTTAAAGGTAACACTAATCACCCACCCCCAGNAACCATGAAGTTTATCAACCATGTACCAAACCTCTTAAACTTAAAGGTAACACCAATCACACCCCCACAGCAGAAGCTTATAACATATGGAGCCCTGATGCTGGTTCTTTTTGATCGGGGGAGGCAGTCGTGCGATTTGCTGAGTTGCAGGAAATCTATCTCCCTATTTATCCATATCTTGTTTTCTTTGCGGACTTGGAACACATATCATTTTTTTTGCATTTTCGATTTCTTTATTTTCGAGAACGTGACTTTATTTGCCAGAAGTTCAAGTATACAGATTCCGAAGCCTAACCAATAATATTGACTTGGGAGTCTGAAGCCAAGACGGCTAATATATGTTGGAAATGGAATTGGATTGATTGCCAAACTAGTAGTAGTACTACTCACAGTGAAGCTACTTAATTCTAAGCTACAAACCTATTTACGTTGAAGCACACTTATAGCACAATTTTACAGTTTACACTGATTACTACTATGATTTAATTCACTACTGATTGATTCACACTACACAGACACTATTCAGTATTCACCTTCGGTCAATGGATGAAATGTCAAGTTGAAGCACACATTCACATTCGTATTTGCACGACCAGTCTTCAAATATCCGTGTCTCATTGATACACATCACATTATACGTCTCACCACACCCAGGTAGAGTTTTTTTTGGAGCCATTATGATTAAGTTTTTATTGAAACTTTATTCCGTGCGGATTCGGAAGTTAAGTTATACCTAAGAAAAGTCGAGGATGAAAAAAACGATTGGCACTGGCAGCAGCTGAACGGGATTTTCTGTCGTCAAGTTAATTTTGGGAAATATTTGGTTTGGTAATATGTACGAAGGAAATTTTTGGAAACAGAAAATGATTACATTTACAAAGTCTAAAATAAGTAGGTACGCAACGTAGAACGTACTTACTTTTATACAGAAACGCACTATGAAAACGAAATTTGGAATTGCAAATAGACTGAGATTTAGAAAGATGGGGTTCGAAAATAGGCTGGATATATTTTGAGGGGAATATTAGGGATATGTTTGATTGTAATGAAAGGCTCCGTGGATTTGGGATTTGAAATGGGGATTTATTTGGGGATTTTGCGGCCATGGATCACGTTGAACTATAGGGGAGCTAATTAAATTTTAGGGGCCTTAAACGGGCGGATATTACGATAGAAGTCGTTATTCGCTAGACGCAGACGTCCACTGGTGTAATGATGTGAAACTTGCCGGCGCAGCAGTATAAATGGAGTACGATCTGCCGACAATTACTATTAGGGTGGCCGAGTTATGTTAATGCCAGGGACTGGGAATTATGTAGGGTGAGCGCAGTGATAGTAAGACGCCATAGGGATAGGGATATAGGGAATAAAGTGAAATTTGAGTTTTGTAAAACAGTATTGCTTTCGGGGAGCTCGAGATAGTATTATTCCAGAGAAGATAAACCTTTAAGTTTATTGGGGCAAGATAATGGGAATCGGTAGGATTTGCGCAATAATAGTGGTCGAAATGGGGACTCAATCAAAGGGGAAATTCTAAGAAAAAATCTGATCTGGATTAAATGATACTGAGTTTACCGAATCCTGATCGAGTTATCACGTGAAATTGGTCAGTAGAGTCGATGTTGTTTTACAGGAGTTAAAAGGTGTACACCGTATTCACATGGAAGGAATATATTGGGATGAACGGAGTGAAAGTCCGCCGAATGTTGAATATGAATGGGGTTTTAATGTTATTGCAATGGGGAAGTGATATGGGATTTGGACGGGGGATATTGGGTCTAAAAGGGTTATTCATAAGGTTATCGGGAAAACGGACTTGGGAAACGTCCGGGGATAGGTTATTAAAGCGGGGAATAGTATTCGGGTTTCAAAACCCGATTTTGGAGATTTATGGAGCCTAGGGTATTTGGGAGGTTTATGGATACCATATTTACGCATCAAGTAAAAGGGAAAACCACCGACTTGTGAAGGTAACATCTGTTATTGTAACACAGTAGTTGAACGTTACAGTGGAGTAGCAGCATGGATACTTTGGTAGTGCATTGACGGTCTGGCCAAATATAGATTTTGGATCCAGAACACGGTGCATGTATCTTTTTCGTAGATTAAGTTAGTTATTGAACTATTAATCTCGAAATGATTGATTTCGGTGTACGGGAAAATTTGAAATTAGGGGAAGAAATTTTGACATCTTGTTACCAGCAATAATTAGTTAGCAATAATTTAGTGCTCTACCCAGAGGATAGCCCTTGAAGTTGCACCATATTTTGTAAAATAAGTTGTAACCGGCACTACTTGGAGTACGGGTACCACGTGACAGTGAGATTCCAACGTCTGGTTGACGCAAAGTTTAATAACATCCTTGGTGCGGCTGAGAACAAAATTTGATTTCATGGCATGGGAAAAGTCCGGTAAAGTTTGGAACAGGAGATGGAAATCCTAGAAGTTTGCGGCCTGTGCTTTACCCAGACGCTGGTACTGGAAGTTGCGCTATATCTTAGAGAAAATTGTGGTAACAGGGGAGAGTGAGGAGTCTGGTTGACACAGTTTCTATGGAATCATCAGAACAGTCTCGGTGCGGTCGATGACAATATTTGTACGTGGGAAGAATTAGGTAGGCACTTCCGACCAATAGGGGAAGGTGAGAAGCCATGACGATTTAGGAGCCAGTTGGGGAGTTAAACGGCATAAGGGAATGCAAGTGTGATGAAAATCCTTGTAAGTGAGGTGGAAGTTGGTGACAAGTTGGGCAGTTGGAACGGTGCTGAAAGATGAACGGCGAATAACTATAATGAACTAGGAATCACAGTCAGGAACCGGAACTATAGTAACCGTAGCCATATTTTGACTTAGAACACGTGACTAGGATCTTATCAAGAAGTGGAAATAATGTTGGAAGTAGGGGTGATGCCATATAAGAACGAAATAGCGGAGAGGTCCGTAGGGAAATTCCCATGATGAGAACTCGCGGACAGGACAAACTGGTGACTGATATTTTGGTAGTTAAAACTCTAAGTTGCGCGCGAGATACTCACGTGATAGGACACATGATGATGGGAGTGGGAGTTCGCGCGGTACAGAAAGTTCATGAGACAAAATGGTAAGAAGACAATGCTGCTGCCAATCGATAAAATTAAAAATCTAGATTATATTGACTATTACCAGGCTGCGAAACAAAGCGATAAGATAGTATTGGGAAAATTTCGGAATTTCGAGAAGTTTAGTTAGAGGAGATAGTTATCGAGACCGTAAAGTTAACTTTAAGCGTGGAAATAGTGGTGACGTGCGAAGTTAAAGTTTAGTCGTTAACATTTTATTTGATTCAAGGATAAAGTATGGACTCCGACCACGAGGACGAACAAGGGCGCCGTTTCGCCAGAAACAACCAGGAGGCACCGTTAATTCCCCCACGAGCTGGAGCGGGAGAGAGAGTTCTGCTACAACCCTTGCACCATGTGAAAGCCCCAATGAAATACAAGAAGGGAAATAACCTAAACCTGTACTTGACGCGGTTTGATGCCTATGCCGACTCACTCCATGCCACTCCTCCGGAGCGAGTACATATGCTGTTAGCCCTACTGGACGATGCCACACTAACACAGGTGCAGAGATTCCTAAGTCCTGAGTTGACCTACCCGGAACTAGTCAGAGTACTGAGGCAGGAATCAGAGTGGGATTCTCCAAACAGGATGAGATTCATCGCTGAACTGAGAGCTCGCAGACAGACCCAAGAGGGAATTTTTCCACGCACTATACGTTCTCACCCAGAAAGCGTACCCGGAGAATGCAGAAGCTGCAGATCTCGCCTTACGAGAAAATTTTGTGTATAACCTCCAGGATCCGTATGTCTCGAGCAGACTGAGGGAACATCCTAACTACGACTCAGAGCAGTTATTGGAGTTAGCTAGTACTCTGGAGAGCTGCAAATGGAAGAGTGACACTCGGAAAACAATGGAGCCATAGAGAAATTGTGCAACATGTTAGAGAGATGGGAAGTAAATGGAACAGACGCAGGACCGATGAACACGGCCCGCTTGGAGCCCAACCAGATAGCTGCAGTAGAGGCGAACGATCAATCTTCTTATAACTATCACGGTCCCAAGGTTTCGTTGGGGTTGCCAGGAGCTAGGAGAGCAGACGGATGGGAAAGAGAGAGAAACCAAGGATGGACTGGACGAAATAGAAACTACAATAGCCAGCCTCGACGGCAGAAAGCTATGGAAGAGGAAGATATACTCAAGGAGGGCGTGACAATCAGAGTCAGCGCTATCAAGACTTCTCAGATCGGAATTGGAGTTCGAAGAGGAATCGGGACCAGCACAGGCAAGTACGAAGTACGAGATGGTCACCCCCGCCCAGGGCCATACATGGGCCAGATCGACAGCCGCGAGGGTATGTCTCAGATGGTCGGTACCAGTATGGAGACAGAGATAATGGAGCGAGAGGAACTACCACGGGGACAGGTGCAGGGAACCAGGAGAACGGAAATAGATCGAGAGTAAGAATGCAAAACAACACGCCGGGGCAAGATCGCCAGTTTTTTTGAATTCGGGTCTGGAGACAGCCAGACCCCAGGGATTGGACATTATTAATGGATATAAAAATCGGGGACAGTTAGTAGTTGTCCAAGCTAGTGGGACTACCGATTCGCATCTTCCTCATATTCCAGTTGTTATTGGGGATAAGGAATTTAGAGCGTTAATTGATACGGGAAGTTCCGCCAATATAGTAAACAAAAGAGTAGTTAAAACGTTAAATATTATGTCAATTGAACCTAGTAAGATGAAACTTTGTGGAATTAATCAGGCACCTATTGAAGTCGTAGGCGAGTCAGAATTCCTTATGAAAATGGGGAATAAGGAATGTGTTGTCCCCGCGATTGTCGCTGACATTATGACGGATATCGTCTTAGGGAACCCGTTTTTGCGCACCTATGGGACACTGGTAGATCTGCCAAAAAGGCAATTAGTGTTCCCTGAGTGATCCGAAGATACAGTTACGGTAAACAGCACTCATTCGGTCGGTAACCACGAGCTCTGCACATCCCAAGTACATGGTAGTACTGTAGTTTCTCAACAATCTCACGCCATTGAGCCATATCATTATAAGTGGATTGTTGGGGTCATGAAGGCAGAGAAGCCGTTACCTGTAGATGGGCTAGTGCGTCTTAGTTCGAAGTTTCAGCAGCTACCCTACCAACAGATTATGTTCGATGAGGGTGAAGCTGGTTGTGTGCTATTAATTGTGAATCATCTAGATGTTGAATTGGAAATAGAGCAAGGGGAAATAGTAGGAGAAGTAGAAGTAGACGTAAATGAGCAAATGCCGCTTGACCTAGGAGAGCCCCCGAATCAGGTCAGTGCCATGGTCAGTAGTGGTGAAGAGTTGAATTTAAGCGAGGATGAGAAGGATAAGCGGTGGACGAAGCTACTCAAAACTTTGGGTTATGATGCCTGGGAGTTGACGGAAGAGGAAAGAAACCAAGTAGCAGGTGCTTTGAGGCCATTTCAGTTTACTTTTGTTCTGGATGAAGAGCCACTAGGTGTTCTAAAGGGGTATGAGCACCAAATTGAGGTTGAACCAGGGGTAAAACCAATCAGTCAGAAACCTAGACCCTTGCCAGCTAACAAGCTAGAGGAGGTTAATCGCCAAGTAAATGAATTACTTGAGAGGGGATTGATTAAACCCTCACGGTCGAACTGGGCATCTCCAGTAGTTCTGGTAGAAAAGGCGACTCATGGAAACCCGGAGATTAAGGATGGAAAGGTCCAGAAAAACTTTAGATTGGCCATAGATTATCGGAAATTAAACCAGGTTTGTCTAAAGGATAGTTACCCTTTACCAAACATTAATTTCCTGCTCAGCAACATACCTCATTCGAAGTACTTCTCTTCCATGGATTTAGCTAGTGGTTATCACCAACTGAAGATTAGGGATAGTGACACATATCTGACTGCGTTTTGTACACCAGCAGGTCTGTGGGAGTTTATTGTCATGCCTTTTGGACTGTCAGGGGCACCGCCAAGCTTTGTACGTGCTATGAATCTAGTACTGAAGCTAGACCGGAACAAGGTCTTGGTCTATTTAGATGACGTCATGATTTTAGGAGTAACCTTTAGTGAGCACCTTACTAATCTGGTGCACGTTTTGACAGCCTTTCAGAATTCGAATTTGAAGCTGAAGGCGAAGAAAACTAAGCTCTTTGCTACCTCGATTAGATTCCTGGGACATATTGTTTCTGAACAGGGGATTGCTTGTACAGAGGATAAAATTAAGTGCATGAAAGAACTCCCCTATCCAACCACTCCCAAGGAAGTGAGATCATACTTGGGGATGTTTGGTTTTTACAGGAAATTTGTGAAGGACTATTCATTGATAGCTCGACCCTTACATAAGTTGACCACGTGTGATAAGAAAGACTTCGATTTCACTTCTGAAGCCAGAGAGGCATTCGATAACCTTCGGGAGAAGCTGATAAATCCACCAATTCTGGCACTTCCTCAGGAGAGCGATACGTTCATTTTGACTTGTGATAGTTCTGGATACGGAATTGGAGGTGTATTACAGATCGATAGAGATTCTAAACGGATGGTGGTGGCATATGCAAGTCATTTACTCGAAACTAGTCGCTATACAATTCCCATGATTATACAATTCGCTGTACGATGCCCATGATTTGCCTCAAAATAAACCTCCAACAGCAAAGCCATACAGGCCAATAAAAGTCCAGGTGGTTACTCGGAGTTACCAAAATATTAAAAAAGGCCATACCACTCACTAACTGCATCAATCAACTGTTACCTATTTAAGCACCCATGCTTTGATTTTTTTCTTGTAAATTCCGATGTTACCAATCATTCATTCATTCTCCTGATGATAGGAGCACTGAGTTATTGCTTACATTCATGGATAAATGTTTAAGGTATAATCAAAGTATTATGTAAAGTCAACAGGAATGATTCAACATAAACGAAGGATGTTATAATATCAAGTTATCAATATAAGCAAATGATGTAATGTCTTCATGATTTAAACCTCCGTGATAGCATGTGAAAGATTAAAAGCATCTTTCAATCTTGAAGTCTTAATTTTGTGAAATAACTTATCCAAGACATGATGGAGATCATGCACAACTAAACCTTAATGTTTCAGGAGTCCATAGAGGACAATTCACACCAAAATCTTCAACAGAATAAAATCCCTGACAAATCCAAAACCGAGGGAACATTAAGGAAGTGGTTCCAAGAGGAAACAGCTGTCCTCAACATGCAGAACAAGATCACCCAGAAATGCACACATCCCATCCAAGGCAGAGCTTGTTCCAGTACATCGGGCAAATGCCCAACACCAACGAGACTTTGTTCAGGAATGGATCAGTCACGGAGGCTGATTCAAACATAACAAAACCAGTGAACATGCAAGGCTCAAGCAGAAGGCACTACTATCTGGGCCACATGAACTTGAAACAATGCTCAACAACTTGTAGGACAATCTGCTACTGTTTAGGGCTGCGGTACTAGCCACAATAACAAGAACATTAAGAACTTGGCACGTTGAACATAGCAGTCAGAGTCCAAAGTTGAGTCCGAGAACACTGAAGGACAGATGTCACCTGCAGGTAAACCAGGTGTTCAAACTCCCCTTGCAACATATGCAGGCAGCAAGGGATGAAAACATTCCGGGACCTAGTAGAGAAGTGGACAGAGCCATTGCTGTGGAAAATAGACTCAATCATTGGGAGGCCTGTTTGTTAGCTCTTGTGTGTATATGTTATATCAAATTATTTTTAGAAAATTAATGGTTTTTACCAATGAGATTTTTTAAATGGGTTAAGCCTCATAACATAATAACATGAACTGTAAAATTTTTACATATCNCATGCACAACTAACCCTTAATGTTTCAGGAGTCCCCAGGGGACAATTCACACCAAAATCTTCAAAAGAATCAAAACCCTGACAAATCAAAAATACAAGGAAACATTAAGGAAGTGGTTCCAAGAGGAAACAGCAGTTCTCCCATGTCAACATGCAACACAAGATCACCCAGAAATGCACACCTCCCATCCAAGTGCAGAGGTTGTTCCAGTACATTGGGCAAATGCCCAACACCAACAAGACTTTGTTCAGGAATGGATCAGTTGGTCAACAGTTACCGAGGCTGATCCAAACATAACAAGAACATTAAGAACATGGCATGTTGAACATAGCGGTCAGCGTCCAAAGTTGAGTCCGAGAAAACTGAAGGACAGATGTCACCTGCAGGTCAAACAGGTGTTCAAACTCCCCTTGCAACATATCCAGGCAGCAAGGGATGAAAGCATTCCGGGACCTAGTAGAGAAGTGGACAGAGCCATTGCTCTGGAAAATAGACTCAATCATTGGGAGGCCTGTTTGTTAGCTCTTGTGTGTATATGTAATATCAAATTATTTTTAGAAAATTAATGGTTTTTACCAATGAGATTTGTTAAATGGGTTTAGCCTCATAACATAATAACATGAACTGTCAAATTTTTACATATCTTATTGGATTCTGGGACAGAATCTACAACAAAATAGGGAGATGTGGGATACCTGGGTTATCCCAGTGTTTTAAACTCTATATATAATGTCACACACCAACCCCAGAGAGTGAGACACTGCACTTGAAATGGTCACGTGATCAGTAGAAACCCAATAGGCAAGGCGTAACGCGTTGAGGGTGATCACGTGACTATAACGCAGCACACCAGGTTGACCTAAGAGTTCTGACTCAGACTCTCTCACGGCTCTCCTGGTTGTTTCTGTCTCGGTGTCTC
>CAMPET010000407.1:0-33296 GCA_946803715.1 Beroe ovata
GCTGGAGCTGGTCATTGAGAGGTAGGGTAAACAACATGAATAGGATGTAATGTGAAGTGTGAACATGACACAATTGAGCCACAAAAACATCATGACCAATCAGCAAAAGCACGCGAAACTTCTCCCATTCATTGTTAATCACCGATTCCCCTTTTCAACCCTTCCCTCTCTCCCACAATATTTCATACTCTCCCAGAATAAACTACTTTGACGAGAGTGAGAAGGACACCAGTACTGACACCGACGCTGACACCTCATTCATTCCCACCTCCATTGCACACAAAGTGATTCAACTATCGGGAATATCGCTACGAGTTTCAGAGTCACAGTCGTGTTACAGCTTTACTTTCTACACCGGTATGTGTTGTGAGCTGTACGTCGTGATTGTTGTGATGAAGTGGTGACTGATGTAAGTGCCGATTTGTAGAATGGTGCCTTCCACAAGCTGTCCATTTTGCAGCTATAAACAGTCTCGACTGAGCATAGTTAGCGAAACATGGTGATTGATTTCGGCACTCTGCTTCGTTCCACCTACCTATAATTCCATCATTGACACCACCAGCTCGTGTGTTTGATACGTATTTTTGACACCACCCAGATCCGGATGAACGTGAGCAGCCGGCGCCCGCTCCTCAACCCAACGTGGTGGCCAAGTTCCTAGGCGAGCAGGAGATCAAGATACACCTCAAGATAAACGATCAGCTGCCCGGACCCAAGGTAGGGAGAGGATTTGTTGCAGAGCTGTGATTGGTTGAGAGCGGTCTCACGTGTGACGTGGGTAATTGGTAAAATGTTAATTGATTGGTACAGGTACATAATCACGTGGGATGTTGAGGTATGATTGACTCATCAATTCCATGAGTTTGGATGTCAATATCTGGAATAATTCTAAACTCTCACCCTCTCCCTCCCCCTCTCACTCCCCCTCTCTCAGCTCCACTCACCCTCCCCCTCTCTCAGCTACCCTCNAAGAGATCTTGAACACCCCGAGATTCAAACAACTGAGCGTGACCAAGGCGGAGATCAGAGATATCGTGGAGAACAATGACAAGAAGCGGTTCACTCTGAAAGATTTTGACGGGAACTTGATGGTGTGTGCAAACCAGGGGCATTCTATTGAGGTAAGCACCACAATTTCTAACAGAATTTGCTCCGAAATTGGTAGTTGTAAATCTGACATCCCGATTGTTTTCCTGAAACCCTCTCTTCCCAGGTCCAAGGACTTGAACTGGAAGAAGTTCATAGTCCCGAAGGTCTTTCCGGAATAGTCCACGGAACATTTGAGAAAGCGTGGGAATCCATCAGGACCCAGGGGCTCCATAAAATGGGTCGAAATCACATCCATTTTGCGATGGGACTCCGGTCGGATAGCAAGGTCATCAGTGGTATGAGGTCTGATTGTCAGATTGTAATCTACATCGACGTGGAGAAGGCGATGAAGGGTGAGTGAAGGACAAAATCCCTTGATTTGAAGTTTCCTTCCAAGTTCCGACGACGATAATCTTCTGATTTAATGTTAATCGTATCACTTAACGTTTTAAACTAACTCTCCAAGTTCAGTTTCGACTCTTTTACTTATTTCTCAGACATAACTAGTTCTTTAGCTCTTTTCATCGCTCAGACGGTTACAAATTCTTCAAGTCCCGTAACAACGTGATTCTGTGTCCGGGTAACGATCAGGGCTACATCCCAACCGAATACTTCCGATCTGTCATCAATCTGAGGGGACACAAAGAACGTTAGAACCTTATAAACTTCTTGAAAGTTTGATGTTTAAAGTTGAATGTTGCTACAAACGCTTTCGCAGTAGTTGCGAAAACTTTTACTTCGATGACCGTTCGTGATATGAGCGATGTAGTAGTTGTTTCGCTCCTTCGATCAAATTTCTATGTTTTAATTGACACATTCTCTCTCATTTGTCAGTGATCAGAGAAACGTATCCTGTCATCCAGCCTACAGCTCCCGACTGGCTTAACTACTAAACGTCAAGTTGACCAATCAACAAACTAACGAATCAGACTAGCTAAATGACATTGAGTCGAGTTTCACCCCTAAAATTGACTGCTCGGGGAAAAACTACTGATTGACTTTTGATCGTATCGAATTCTCTAGGGATGCTATCAGCAATGGTTTTTGTAAATATCATATTTTACCTGGGGTAATACTTATATTCTAGTTATAACTTGTTATCATTAGCGTAATATAGTTTCAGAAGTTTGAAACTGTTATGAGATGTATGAAGCAGTTTGACAGTTTTTTGCGATTGTATTCTTAAATTGTAGCTGTTAGTAGTGCGTATCGTCATTCATTTGATGATTAATCACTTCATATCATCGCCAGTTCGCATTTCACTCTCATACACCGATATTCTACCTTCGTCTTTACTGTGATTATTTATTTTATCCTGTGTTGAATGTTGGTTAACTCAGCATTCACTGTTTAAGAGATGGTATATCAGTGTGGCATATTATATTTATCTAGCATCTGTTATTCTTGTATAACAGGATGTCAAAAATATGATATCATTAAATGAACTTTATACATTGAATGAACTTTACATCTGTATTCAGAATGATATTTTACCTCCAATCTTTGTTTCATTACTTGAAATTGTTTCGATGGAATCAAGATTCGAACCTAGAGATATTTTCCAATCCTGTATTGCAAGTATTGCAAGCTTGTCACACTCTCCTGTCGCTCTAGCAGATGATTTTATCGCGAAAACTTGAAGATTAATCCCGACTCCTGGTGGATTTTTGTCATGTGAGACATTTTGGACGTCAGAATATCGGAGAGATAAGAACGACAGAAAGAGATAAGCACATATCATTCTCTGAGATGTGGTTTCCTTGGAGCGATTCCATTAAAACGAGATTATGTCGATTTCTCCTTCATGTAAGTACCTATATTCCAACTCTAAGTCCCCTTTGAACTTCAAAACCGCTTTTTCTTATCCTTTCCACTGCTCCTTTTCTCTTATTTGAAAAGTTTAATTGATGTTAACTTTTTTTCTTCATTTCCTCGTTCTCTCCCCTCTTCATTCTCATCTTCTGGCCCTCCCTCACACACAGTCGATTCCGTCCTCACTTCGCTTTCATTCCTCACCCAATCTTTCCTCACTTCCCCTCCATCTCTCCTCACCCAATCTCTCCTCACTTCCCCTCCATCTCTCCCCACCCAATCTCTCCTCACTTCTCCTCAATCTCTCCTCTCTTTCTCCATCTCACCCTACTCTCCCTCAGCACTACATCGGGCACTATCTGGAAGAGAAACTCTCACTCGATCAAATGAGTATAGAACTGTACGCGGGAAAAGGGACGATACACAACGTGGCCCTTAACACGGAGACCCTTAATGATCTTCTGGATCAGCTCAACCTCCCCTTCGAGATCACTGAAGGGTTCATCGGGTAAGTGGCGTCAGGGTGGGAACTGGGCAGTGTGAAAGTGTCAAGAATTAACTGGTGTCAGTGTGGAGAGTTGTGTCAGAGAGAAAGTGGTGTCAGAGTGAGAAGTGGTGTCAGAGTGTAAAGTGGTGTCAGAGTTAAAGTGCAAGTGGTGTNGACTTGAAACTTCTACCATAGTTGGAGGACCATAAGTCTCGGACAGCCAAAATTTCAAGTTAATCTGATAATCGGTTCCTAGGTTAAGGGCCGGCATTACCCCTTATCAGTGCTAAACTGGTCTATTTGAGTGAGCATTTGAGGATAGATCCTAAATGGAAAAACCGATTGACTTGAAACTTATACCATGGCTCAAGGATCATTTTAAACTCGGACAGCCAGAATTTCATGTCAATCCAATAANTTGAGTGAGCATTTGAGTATAGCTCCAAAACGGATCGACCGATTAACTTGTAACTTCTACCATACCTCAAGGACCATTGAAAACTCGGACAGCAAAAATTTTAAGTCAATCCGATAATCAGTTCCAAAGTTAAGGGCCGTCATAACCCCTTATCAGTGCTAAAGTGGCCAATTTGAGTGAGCATTTGAGGATAGCTCCCAAACGATTCGACCGATTGACTTGAATTTTCTACCATAGCTGGAGGACCATTAAAAACTCGGACAGCAAAAATTTCAAGTCAATCCGATAATCAGTTCCAAAGTAAAGGGCCGTCATAACCCCTTATCAGTGTTAAACTGGTCCATTTGAGTGAGCATTTGAGGATAGCTCCCAAACAAATCGACCGATTGACTTGTAACTTCTACCATAGTTGGAGGACTATTGGAAACTCGGACAGCCAAAATTTCAAGTCAATCCGATAATCGGTTCCAAAGTTAAGGTCCGCTATAACCCCTGATCAGTACTAAAGTGGTCTATTTGAGTGAGCGATTGAGGATATATCCTAAATGGAAAAATCGATTGACTTGAAACTTATACCATAGCTCAAGGATCATTTCCAACTCGGACAGCCAGAATTTCATGTCAATCCAATAATTGGTTTCCAAGTTATCAATAAAAGCATACTGCATAATCTCGTGTACTCGGTGAAAGGGCAGAGGAGAGTTACCTTGTGAGTAGAGGAGATTGTTGTACGCATCCAGTGCCACCAGCGAGAGCATGGCGTTAGTGAATCCGCCCGGTGTCCCATGTCTAGACTCCGACTCGTGGAGAAAGATCGCGGAGGCTTTGAAGAGAAGGAGCTTCTGAAGTTTGACTGCCCAACTTGCAGTCTGTCGCCCTACCACCTCCAGAGCTGGGGGAGTGAGTGAGAGGGGGAGTAAGTAAGAGGGGAGGGCAGAGAGTTATTAAGAGGAGGGTAGGGAGGAGAGGGAAGGGTAGACGGAATGGAACAAATGAGAGTGTAGCAGAGAGGAAGAAATGAGTGAGATCGCACTCTCTTAGGAACACAGATGATAGCATCTAGGTATGAGTCGGTTACCTGATAAGATGTGCTTGAGTGACATTTTCTTCTGACACTTGAGGTCGGGTGCGATGTTTTTCCAGTGATATTGTTGCAGCGGTGGGTCCCATGAGCTATCCAGTAGATCACGATCGATTGAACACTCACAAACATCCCTCAGATTTTCAAACCTGTATTGATTAGTAATGATTGGGGAAGAAGAATGCCCAACCAATCAGAAACGAGGAATGGGACAATTCGTAATTAACATTGTCAGAAACAAGGCAATCCCCACTCACTGGCACTCATATAGCGACTGTACTGTTAACTTCATTCTCTTATCATTACTCAGATTGAAACTGTTTGAAAGGAAGAGGTCAGCGATCATGAAGTGGGCTGTTCCCGACATCTGAGGGTAGGAGGAAGGTGGGATGAGGTTGAGAGTGTTCTGGAGGAGAGTGTAGATTGTACTCCTGTCTTCTGTCCTCCCCTCTTCATAGAGGCGCTGTGCTACCTGTGTTTATGAAGGAGCACCGTTACCATGGGTTTGTAGAGCTATGTCTCGTGATAATCTGGTGGAAGTGGCGGAGCTGTGTTTATGAAGGAGTCGCACGTACTTTAAAACACAGCATGGCTACAGGTGTAGAGAACGGGTTGATCTCGTTGAGGTTCATTCCCGTGCAAATTGAGGATAAATCGTACAGCTTGACAATGTCATCCCCCTTTGCTCTGAATGTTAGGGGGCATGGATTAGGGAGTGTCGATTAGGGATTTGGAATAGAGTTGGAATAGAGTTGGAAGAGTTGGAAGAGTTGGAAGAGTAGGGAGAGTAGGGAGGACCTGTAGAGCCAGTATGTGTGTCCCTCCTTGACACAGCGAGCTTTGAGAAACTTGAGCACGTTGCCAGCCAAGTCCTTGATAACGACTGGGTCGAACTTACAGTTTTCCAAGTTAGGGATCTCCTCAGTCTTGTACAGTTCATAGCCCTGTATAGTGCATACTGTATAGACTATAGTAGTTAGCATTGTACTTAGTTGTTGCACAATATGTTAGTTTCCATGGGAACTGATACCACTCACTCACTCACTCACTCACTAACTCGCTCACTCACTCACTCACTCACTCACTCACTCACTCACTCACTCACAATATCACTGACAGGATCTGCCTTATGCTAGGTACCTGCACAAACCCGTCAAGATGCCAACACATTGCTAACTCAGGAACATTGCAGATCAGGTTATCAAGCCAGCAATCAATCCCAGTCAGAACATTGATAGGTTCCTTCATGTCACGGAGTTTCAGTGAGATGGCGGGGTACTCGCCACCTCCAAATATGGGCATATTGTTGCCTGAAATTACCATATATGGGCATAAATCGGCCACTAAAATTACCATATATTGACATATAGTTGCCCATCCAAAGCTGCCATATATGGGCATATCACGAATACCAAATATGGACTATAAGTATACGATACTATCGAATCGATAGACATTGCGACTCCCGAACAACAACTACCTAGTAACATCTGGATATCCTCAAAGTTCCAGTATACTGTTCGGTTGTAATTTCGTGGAGGGTACAGCTTGGTGTCCAATATCTGGGGCACCTCCAGAGTGATTTTTGAGAGGGGGTCTCCCATACCGACCATTATATCGGAGCTGGTACTCGAGTTCTTGCGAGCCTGATGAAAACAATAGTTTGCTCTGTAAGAGTGAAGAGGACTGAGATGATATCGGCATTATGGACTACAAACTCAGGGAGTTGTCCAACAAAATCACAAAGACAGTATATTCACATCTTAGAAAGGTTCACTCATACCCCTCACTATTATCGTAGAGTACTCTTTTTTTACAATTATTTACTTACTCATTTTATTTTACTCATTCACAATGAGGAAAACTCATTGAGTACTCACAATGACGTTGGATTCAGGAGGAGAAATGTAGTTATTATGAAGGAGCGTGTGGTAGAGGAACTTGGAGATTGTGTTCACTGTATGGGTCGTACTCTTGTTCTTCTTCTTTTTCTTCTTTTTCGTCATCTTCTCCTGACGCTGCGGTATGTACCTGACAACATGAACAATATGTGATCCAAGGGGTGTGAGGGGAGTAGAGGGGAGAGGGAGTCAGAGGGGAGAGGGAGTTAGAGGGAGTTAGAGGGAGTTAGAGGGAGTTAGAGGTGAGAGGGAGTCAGAAGGGAGAGGGAGTTATGGGGAGTGCGGATCTAGCCGCTGTGGTCGGCCGAGTTTATTTAGACACGATGCTCCGAACCTCTCTATGGGGAACTCATCCAGGAGCAGAGTCTTGCCAATCCGGTGCACGGCCATGCTGACCTCCTCCTTGTCTCGGTCCATCTTCAGCAGCTTCTTTATATTCCTGTGCACACCTTAGTCACACAATACACCTTCACTAATAGTCTGACATGAGAGTGAAATTGTTTGCATTTTTCCCGAGGAGCTAGCTCTAACATACCATCAGATTCGAATTCTACGTCAAAAAATAGGAACACTCGTCCTCAATATCCCGAATTTCTATTCAAATATCATCTTTTCCTATGTATTTTTGGACGCTGAATTGATTTCCGGTGAAATTTTGACCCTATTTCGCTTCCCTGAGCCGTTATCTGTTGTGTGACGTTGATGTATCAATCTGAGGATTCATTTGGATTTACGCCAATTTGCCGAGGAGCTAGCTCAAAAACAAGATCAGATTCGAATTCTACGTCAAAAAATAGGCCAGAAACACTACTCCTCAGTATTTTTACTGCGAAAATAATTTTGTCAGTTTTTTGGTATAAGTGTGTCCGCTTGATTTTCGTGTTTTTACAGGTAATGCTTCCCACAGGTTTGAAATCGTGATTTGGGCGTGGTCTTACGGCAAGTATGAATGTGGCATGATCGTAATGAAAATTGTTACTTGTAGTATGAGAGTAGGAGAGATGAATGGGTGCAAAATGAGTACCATATATGCCATTTCAGTGCCCATAATAAACCTTCAAAATCGAGGCAGCGGAGTGTGGGTTTCATTTACTACATTTCCATCCGACTCAGAAATGTGAAAAATTTTTCTATCGAATTTTCATTCAAATAGCATCTATTCCTATGTATTTTTGGACGCAGAATCGATTCCCGAGCGAAATTATCTCGCTTCCCTGAGCCGTTATCCGACATGTGAAATCAATCTGAGAATAAACTTGAATTTACTCAAGGTACCTACCTCCTGATTAGACTGACAGCAGTAACCATGACAGTGTCACTGTGTTTAGTGTTCCCAATTACCATGACAACATATTTTACCATGACAACATATGTTACCATGACAACATGAGTCGTCATATTCACCTTGAATCGGAGATGAGGTCAGCAGATAGCAATTTCCATGAGTTCCTTGCAGCCATGCGAATAGAGGAGAGCTCTGGGGCGTCTGTAACTGACCAATAGCAGGACTCCGTCACTGGAAATGGGTGAAGGGGCTAGAAAAAGGTGAGGGGCTAGAAATAGGAGTGACGGTGCCTCACCCCTAGTACTAAGCCAAATCCCCTATTCAAAACAGAGGGGATATGATTAATGGAGGGGGACTTACGTGATCACATTGATAGATTGCCACACTATTAATGTTACACTCAGTCACATATGGTGTCACACAGTCTCACATGGTGTCACGCATGGTGTCACACATTTCGTAATACGAATGGTCACAAAGCAATGTGGAACACCCACCTCTGTCGATGATATCGCCACGCAACCAGTTGACGGGTGCAACGTTAATATCAGTTTCGATAGAGAGAGTTTTGAACATTTTCTGAACATCTCCCTCTCCCTCCCTCTTCCCTATCTCCTCCTCTGTTCCCACTGCTGTTCCCACTTCTGTTCCCACTTCTGTTCCCAGTGGTTCCCTCACGGTCACTGGTGAATCGATATCACCAAATGGAATTGTTGACGATGATGACGGTGTTTCTAAAGGAGTAGTTAACACTGTGGTGCTACTGGAGACATCAGTAGTCTTTGTTTCCATGACTACAGTGTTACATTGAGTGTTATAAGATTGTCCTAGTTCAATGCGACCTCGACGAGAGACATAACATTTTTTTTGATAAATATCCGACATTCCTATATCACCACTCGAAGAATAAGGGAGATAAGAATATATCAACAATGTGTCATAGGATAAAATTCTCTCTGTGTGTCAAACAGTAGGTATAGAAATATTGAATGGTAAAGGTTATTCACCAATACAAGAACAACCCTCTCAACTTTAGCCGGTCATAACAACAAATAGGTAGACCGTAGGAATAGAACAATGGTCGATCACGGAGCCCATTATCACTTCATGATCTCGTTATATCATGACTGTGTCATGTTCTCAATAATACCGGCCCCGGATAGAGCATCGTAGTAGAAACTGTTTACAATCGGTGCGTCCTTCTTGCTCACTATCTTTATGATTTCCTGAGGCGGAGGGAAAAACTGTTAAAACCTTGACGACAGTTACTAAGACAACAGTTACCATGACAACAGTTACCATGAAAACAGTAACCATTACAACAGTTACCATGACAACAGCACTCACCTGACTGACGATACCACCCAACACAGCACAAACTGGAACCAGTTCTCCATCCAGGTTACTGAAACACAAGATGTATCAAGATGAAATTACTGAAAGAACTGTTGGTTCCTTATGGTCCTGGGTCACAGGAATTTGAATAATATTTGGATCAAACCTGAGTAAGGCAGCCGGGACCTCTTTGCACTTTAGTTCCCTCGCTCTCAGTTTACAGTAAGATGCGATATCTGATGCATCGGCCAACTTCCCTGAGATACCAGTATCAGTTACCATGACAACTGCTACCATGACAACAGATAGCAGTACCATCTGACACACGTGATATTACCTTGTGTAACCAGGACAGCGGGGGAAGAGTGACGGAGGTTGGTTAGGAGTGCCGTGTCACGGAGTGGAGTGAAGTGTGCCACTCTCTCCTCGAACTCTGCCATATCCCCCTCATCCTCAACTTTCCTCCGCTTAGTGTCCGGCTTCTCTGAGGTCTGTGGGAGATTATTCCTTATATGGCATAATGCGTGGGGTTATACAACTCGCTGTGGGAGGGAGCAGAACTTACCTTCCCCTTGAGAAGTTTCGGTTTCTCCGCGATGTAAGAGTACTTTTCCCCGCAATCCTGGAACATGAACCCACACATTCCCCACGTGTTCGTTGCTAGGAAACTAACTCCATGGTTACGACACAGCGTGTTTGTAGCTTCGTACTCTGACTGCGAGCCGTCTACAGGATGTATTACAGGAACTGTTACAACACTGACAACGGTGTCAACACCAGTTATCAGTAACTGACACCAGTTATCAGGGGACTGACACCAGTTATCAGGGGACTGACACCAGTTATCAGGGGGCTGACACCAGTTATCAGGGGACTGACACCAGTTATCACGGTACTGGCAACAGTTATCAAGTATTCATATTTCCAGGTAGTAGACACCAAGAAACTGGTAACAGTAAACTCACCGGTTATACACACGATGGAGTAGCTAGATATGTTTTCCTCTGATAGCTCCTCCTCTACATAATTAACATTGACCAGCGGGTTCTGAGGATAGCACCAGTTACCATGGGTACCAGTTGTGTTACCACGACAACACAATATGGCAGTAAGTACATACAGAAAGCATAGCAGTTGCCATGACAACAACTCACCAAGATTTGTAAGTTGGGAACAGCTGTTTCCCCGAAGGATTTTCCCACACTAGTTCGAATCAGGAAGTTTGTAGCTGAGTTCTTTTCTTCTACAGTTCTTGTGTCAAGAATGGTCAGAGAGTTGACACCAGACAGAACTATGTTCTTGCAGATCTCAGCTCCCTGTGGAGAGAGTGCTCTGTGAACACGTGTGGTTGTCAGGGACAATCGTCACGCGTTGTCATGACAACACACACACATGTCACGTACCAGTGCTCCACACCGCTTGACAAAGACATTGGCTGCGCGGAGTGAGCGCTGTGCATCCACTCCCCACAGTCTGATCTGTCTGTCGTAGAGAGCAGCCTCGTCATCTGTTATCTCAACCATCAGCTGTTAACAGGGTGTACGTGTTGTCATAGCAACACATGTGTTAACTGAGTGTTGTCATAGCAACACAGAGGAACAGAGCAAGTGTTGTCATGTGAAGCTATCAGCAAACTCAAAGTTAGTCAGCAACATAGTAACATGAAGGAGAATGCCTCCATGTCCCATGAAGATTTTCTTAAAATCAAATATAATACATCTTCAATTCTCAAATAAACAAAAATTAATTCATCCATCAAAATTAAATATTGGTCAAGATTCGCATTTTATACATTTGTTGGTGATGGATCTTGGTTTATATTCTAGCAATGAACAATGAACCTTCCCCGAACGGAAACACATGTGTCCTAGCAACTCAGACATTGATAACAGAGCTCTTTGCACGTGCGTGAATCATAGCCGGCACTTCTTCCCACGTATCACTATTCACATCGTATCTGTATACCTGCGAATAGAGTTGCGATCAAGTGGCCAAATTAGGGGAAACTGGAAGTATGAAAATTGTCATGAAATAACACTTTACCTTGTTGACTGAGTTTAATTTTTCTGTTCCTCCGAAAATATAGAGATGTCCACCAATACCGACACATGTTGAATCATTCAGTGATAACAGATCCTTCTTACTAATCTCAACCCACGTGTTATTCTGCGTTGTCATGGTGATACATGGTAACAGAGTGTGCTTTCATGGTGACAGTGTGTGTGTGTNGTGCTACTAACCCACGTATAGCCAGAGGGGGACATGTATCAAGTGGATGATGCGCTCCCTATCCTCATCAACAAGACAGAGCAGGCCGAGAGGGACAGAGATGTTCTGATAGTGGAATTCAAATCTATAGGTGTGTGTGTGTACGTGTGTGTTGTTATCTCTCTAAAACGCCTCTTATACCTGTGTGTTATATCGTTCCAGTGTATTGTGTGACACAACATAGATCAGATGATCAAGTACACAGCAACTGATACCTGAAACCAGCGGTTGTCATGGTGAGTGTTGATTGCAGGGTGTTGTCATGGTGACAGTGTTGTCATGGTAGTGCACCTGATCTCTTGGTAAATAGTGGTGTTACCACACTCCATTGCTTGGCAGACACGCTGTAACTCTCAACACAATGAGGAGATCCATTACATTCATCATAGCCACCAACTGCCCACAACCTAAACTCATGTAGTCACGTGGTTACAGTTGGTAAAAGTGAGAGAGCCAGTAACATAGTGAGGAAAGAGCGGGTCAGAGCATGAGAATACAAAATATGGGTTGTCATGGCAACACGCACCTCTCATTGATTGAGAGGAGTCCGAAGTCACTTCGTCTGTGGTTCATGGGAGGAAGTTGTTTCCAGGAGAGTCCGTCCTTTGACAGCACCTCAACGGAGGATAAAGTGATGTAACCATTGTAACCTCCACACACGTACAAACTTCCTGCGTTGCCATGGTAACAGTGTTGTCATGCCAACGGTTCAGTGTTGTCATGCTAGCAATTCAGTGTTGTCATGGTGGTAGCAGTGTTGTCATGGTGATACTGTGAGTTGTAATACCTCCCAGCACAGCAGCAGCTGCACTTGCCCTGCATTCCGTAACCTTGACAGCAGACGACCACGTGTTATTGTAAGTGCAAAACCGGAGCACATCACTCAGTACCAGTCCGTCCTTGTTACGACCCCCAATCACATAGATATACCTGGGTTAAATTGAATAGTAATAGGTTAAATGTCAAATGTAATGTTTGTAGATCAGTTTATTTCATGAGTTATGATAAGCATCGTCTGATATTGTCTATTGTAAAATGAAGGGAAAAATGAACATGGAGTTGTCTCTTGTCTGTTTCCATGGAAACGGATGAGAACTATTACCTTCCCAGCTTAGCAACGGCTGCAGACATTTTGGAGGAAGGGAGTTCAGCCAACTCCTGGGACTGGTGGCCTGAGTGTTAACAAGTTTATGAAGGAGTAGAGAAGAAAGATGGGTCCAAGTTGAAGTCTCACTCACCAAGTGGATCATACATTTCCAACTTAGTGTGTTTTTCGTCTCCACCAATGATATAAACAACGTTGTTATAGCAACCAACTCTTTGTTTCTGTGGCAACATATACTTTTCTGTGCTATATCCAGGACAGCAATTGATCATCAGATGCAAAGTCTTTGTGTTGTCTAGCAATGAACAATATTTCACACTCTGTTTAAGTACCTGAAAAGAAGCTTCATAATATATGATTAAAATAAAGGAATGGAGGCAAACAAATAACTTTTCAAGTGAGGCTGTCATGGTGTACCTCATTGGTGGAGGCTGTTTCAATCAAGAAGAGAACAGGCAAGCATGGGAATCTGATACAATCCACCAGCTTATCCAGGCAGTCTAGAACTGACGCACTCAGTTTGCCACTAGAATCGACCCTATCATTTGCCCATTCTGACACACACTCAAACACCTAAATGCAATTTTATCACAGAAACTATCATAGGCTGAGGCAAGTTAACATAATACGCACAGTTTGATATACCTGACTTTCACACACAGCATTAAGTCGATCAGAGGATAAGAAATTCAGTAAAATATCTGCAGGAAGCATTAGATAACTTCTGCTATTGACAAGGTCGGTGAAATGTTCCTCTCCCCACCTATTTGAATTATAGAGGGTAAGTAAACAATGAAGATTGTCATAGAAACTTGTCATATCATTCAAGTTTGAACAAACCTGATGGCAGCTCTTCTCAAACTTGCACATGAGTGTTTGTCACTGAAGAGCATGGTCTCCAGACAGTTTTCAGTGGATAGATTATGTGTCATAAATTCACAGCATGCTTCTTTTGCATCAAGTAAGTGAAGCATATCTGATGCAGCTAACAGTGACTGTGCCTGGTAAGATATCACCTATTATATGTCATGTAAAGTTTAACTACATCCAACATGAATGATTAACTTGCTTTAGAGGATTGAACATAATACACAGTGAAACAAATTCAATTAAATTATGATTGATTTCATTTTCAGTGACTTACAGTGCTCATTGTTATCTCAAACTGTCCTGTATAAATGAAATTGATCAGAGTATTAACGGCTTCACCATCAACTCCATGGAGTTCAATACGAAAAGTATTTTTCTCCAGAAATCCAGTATTGAACAAAGCCTTGAAGTATGTGCTTGTTGTTGCAAGGACAACTCGGTGAGCATATATCTGTAAATGAGTATTTATTAATATGAATATTTCACATCCTGTCTGGGAAAATGGTTGTATTGAAATTTGAAATACTTGATTGAAAGTCACCTCAAGATTATTGATGACTAAAACCACATCACAAAAGCTTCTGTCAGATTTGAGTTCAAATAAACTGCTGAGTACATCTTTGGCATGAACACAGTTTTTGGAAAATACGAAGGACATCAATGCAGCACTGATAATATCGTGAAATACAATGACAGAACCATGCTGGAACATTCAGTTTTCAGATTCAACATATTCTGTTTACATTGAATTCATCATCAATATAACAGTTACCATTCACATAACATTTACCATTTTCAATCTGGCAACAAAACTATGAATTATTTCTTAAATGATTCCTTTGAAAGATAATTCTTGGTTTGTCTGATGAAGCAGTGAAAGATGGAACAAAATAAAATCCGTGTAATCTGACGTTAAAATGTTTCCCTATTGATGCTGCGCGCGTCATTGATTTTGCAAAATAAATTTTTGTAAACAGTTTATGATTGATATTTTTGCATAAAATTTTGAAATCAAAATGATAAAATAAAAATATGAAAGAATGTGTTGTCGATCGATAATAGACCTTGTCGATCGATGATAGACTCTGTCGAGAATTTCGTTTCGCGCGTGCGCGGCGCAAACTTATTCTCAGACAGCTGACGCAAGCCGCTTCGCGATTTGCATCAGCGGTCTGGCATCGCCCGACAAAGAATGTGGTATTCATATGAGATATTGTGATAACAAAATTTGCCGAGCCGCGCAATGGAAATGAAAATGAAAATTGAAATATTATTTTGTTTACTTTAAATATTTTTATCTCAAGGAACTTTGTTCCATTATAATGATTTCATGCTGTATTGCTGTAAATTAACGCAGAGTTATTGAGTTAAAAAGTAGCTAATATGGGTTCCGATCTCTACTCATCATTTTATTGTTAATTGATTTTGTTTTGATTTTGATTGATGAGACCTAAGACTTGTCACTTCAAATGACTGTAAAATAAAATATTGCTTTAGCATAATGTCAAGTGACAGACACAGACAAAACCTTCCATGGGGTCTTAATCCTGAAAGCATCACTCCAGGTTCAATGAAGGTATGTACTCCATTTTTCTCGAATGTACAGATACATGTTTTATTGAATTTTATGAATGTCAATCTTATCAATTGAATCAATCAATGTTGGGGCTGAATTCAACTCTTGTGACAACAGACTGGTCTGTTAATGTGATTATTTCAGACTATATCAGCAGAAAAATTGAAGGCATTCTCAGTTGGCAATATGAACAGCGTAAAGCAAAAAAGTTCTGTCATGAAGAAAAAAGAAGAGCTGGAAGAAAGGGAAAAGGTGAATTGGGTGTTTATCAGCTGATTCCAATGTCTTTCAATGCTTACTATGCCAGTTTTAATCACATTGCTCCTCGCATAGGCAGAGAAGAAGAAGCAGGCAAAAGTGTATGAAGAATTTGTGAGAGAGTTTGAACATGATGCACCCAAAGTGAAAACATTTGTGAAAGGAGATGTAATCAATTCTAGCTCAAGTAATTTCCTTGCCAATAAGACCCTACTCTTGTTACTCTTGTTTAACATTGGTTTAGCACATGTATAATGGCAAATGGAAATACACAATTCATTATACAAAGTGTCTTGCAGAGGCCACTGATAAAGGCAAAGTTTATAATCCTACTGGAATGAAAAGAATGGAAGAAATTGCATCTGCCAGACTACCTCCATCATCTTCTTCATCTTCTTCCATAGAATCTTCTAATAAGAAACCAGTATGTCTTTTCCTATAGCATAAATCAGGACTTGATTGAACAATCATAAATGTAATTGTAAATCATTGATTATCTATAGGAAAAGCCTAAGAAGAAACATAAAGAACAAGAAAAGAAGAAGAGCAATCTTGAACTGTTCAAAGAAGAGCTGAAACAGCAGCAGGCAGAAAGAGAAGAGAGGCACAGACTGAAGAAACTTGGCATCATCCCAATGTCTGCCCCCGAGATGATAGGAACTGGGTTTCAGCCTGCACCCACTGTCCGAGAACAGCTGGAAAACAGAGACCTAGGATCCAAACTATCAAGGTAAAAGACAGTTTAAACTCAAGCAAACATCACCCCATGTATCACTGTGAGATACTGAATACGTCACCCAAATCTTGTGAATTGATGACCACTACCCACACCCCCAGTTTCTCATATGATTCTATTGATGATCCCGACTCTACAAACCTCTATGTTGGGAATTTGTCAATGAAAATAGACGAGGAGCAGTTGTGTAAGATATTCGGGCTCCATGGTCCACTTGCCAGGTAACACTGTCCTTCTGTCGAGTGTCTACTGTCTGCGAAAATCACCGTGGTATCTATCTCGTCCTCACTCCACACTGCAAGCTCACAACGTGTGTTCCCCAGTATAAAGATAATGTGGCCGAGGAATGACGAAGAGCGGAAAAGGGACCGAAATTGCGGATTCGTGGCGTACATGACCCGGACTGACGCGGAGAAAGCGCAGGTCGAACTCAACGGGAAAGAGTTTGAGGGTTACGCCATCAGAGTAGGGTGGGGCAGCAGTGTCCCCATTCCTCCCCATCCAGTTTACATCCCCCCACATCTGGCAGGTACTTCTGTTTGTATTTTAGTTGGGGAATGGTCAGTGGTCACAGGAAGAGTACTGTGTATTCGACATCATGAATCCCATATGTGTCTTGACCGGGCTTGGGGGTGGGAATCCCCGCATATCAGAATAAAATTCTCGATTCCAATTATTTGTTGTCTTGTGTGTTAAAATAGACGGCGGTTACCCCAGGTGACAAATCTCTGGCTTGTCTGGCGAGTACAGGACTACCGTTCAACGCAGTTCCCAGGAAGTCGACAGCCAGACAGCCGCTCATTCTACCGCCCAACCAGCATGATGCTAACGAGGTGGTACAGTGTGATTATATTACCATAGTCACCATGGTTACAGTGTGTGCGTGTGGTGTCATGGTAACAGTGTGTGTGTGTTGTCATGGTAACAGTGAGTGTGTTGTCATGGTAACAGTGTGTGTGTGTGTCATGGTAACAGTGTGTAACATCCACTATTTCAGTTACTGCGAGAGTGTATAGTGTACGTGGTTATACCACGTGACATTGCCATGCTAAACCGGATAAACAGGATGGCACAGTTTGTGCTGAATGAGGGTCCCATATTCGAGGCAATGATAATGAACAAGGAAATCAACAATCCGAAGGTTACTCATAATATACCCTTACTATGTGTTGCTATGGTTACACATTCTCGCCCGTTATGTTCCTATGTCACTATGGTTAAGGTCCAAGTCTCTCACGGTGTTGCTATGGTTACGATCTATAACTTCATTCAATTCCTCAGTTTGAGTTTCTGTTCGATAACAAATCTGCTGATCACTGTTACTACAGATGGAGACTCTACTCTCTATTACAGGTTACATAACATGTGTTACACTCCCTGTGTTACACTCCCTTAGTTACATACTCTGCGTTACACATGTTATATGTATTATGAACCACGTTGTCTGTGTGACTCCTAGTTACACTACGCTATAGTGACACTCCCCTAATCTGATCACACACACACGATCACACACTCTAACCCGACCACGAAAAGGGTGAAATATTCTCGACATGGCGGACAGAGGAATTCAGGATGTTTAAAAATGGGTCCATGTGGAAACCCCCGCCCCGCCACAGCAAATCCGATCTCAAGATAATGAAAAAAGCCATGGAGAGCGCAGCAACGGCAACCACAGAGGTTCAGAAACGTGGACAACTGACTAATCAGTGAGTTGCTATGGTAACCGAGGGTGTTTCTATGGGAGGTAGAGTTGTGAAAGTTGTTATGAGTGATGTGTTGCTATGGTAACTCAAACTATTGTTTCGCCTGCAGACAGCGTGATAAGCTGGAGGACATGTTACGTGGACTAACTGCGGAAAAGGAGAGCGTGGGAAACTGTATGTACTGGTGTCTACAACACGCGGATGCTGCAGAGGAGGTAAACATAGAGACAGAGTTGCTTGTTACCATAGCAACACATCACTCGTTAACAAAGAGAGAGTTTACTCCCAGTGTTTGGTCTAGAACCTTCTTAGAGCTCTCACAGTTCTTGAACCTAAGGTCCCTAGACCTGTCTCTCTTAGACTGAAAATAATCGTCACAACTGCTCCAATTTAGAGGAGCTTTTATTGCGACAGACAATTTATCTCCTCACTCACTGTCTCATTAACTTACCCCCTGTGATATTCAGATAGTGGAATGCATCGGCGAATCCCTCTCCATCCTCCAAACTCCACCTATTGTCAAGGTAACGATCACACAATCACATGTTGTCAAGGTAACGATCACACATGTTGTGAGAATGAGATGTTAAGTCGTTCTCACTCACCATCAATGTGGAAATCGAGTTCACAGTCTTACTCCATAATGAGCCACTGATAAATCCTAATCTGTCCAATAATCTACTCACAAATTAATTAATCATCAAACTCTAAATTTGGCTCCTAATCAATCTGACTAATCTATCCTATTTCTCTCACACACTGCATACACTGTAGGCAGCTCGACTATTCCTGTGCAATGATTTACTTTACAATAGCTGTGCCGAAGTCCAGAATGCTTCATCTTATAGAACAAAGTGAGTATATACATTGAGTGTACTATGAGTATACACTGTACATTGAGTATACATTGACAACACAACTTGTAGAACGTGTATTTGGTGTGCATTTTGTTCGTGTATTTGGGTGCTGTGTGGGGTGGTGATAAAGATTTCAGGTTGAAACATAAGTCATACGAAGACACGAGATCGAGTAAACTCACGTGAAACGCAACAAATGATACTGGCAACACAGTTTTATAATCGCTCACGAACTAAACGAACAAATGTTTCATAACCGTTGCCAATTGATGATCGTGAAGGAGAACTTCAGATAGGAAGCACGGAACTGAACTTGTTGTTGTAATGCTTATCAATAGCTAATTGACGAATCCCAAAACTTTTTCTTTCCTTTTCTAACCTTTGACTTTTGATCCTTTCATCCTTTGATCTATTCTCCTGGTATTTTGGGCTTCGTCAATGACATGGCCACACAATTACCCAAACTCTCAACCTCTACCCGTGCGAACAGATTTGAGGGTAAGCTCGCAGAAATTGTTGTAAACCTTAAAGAGACTCTGCAAGAGATAAAATCTGCGAAAACGAGGGAAAAGTTCAAGTCACAAGTGCTGGGGTGTCTGAAAGCGTGGCGAGAGTGGAACGTCTACAGTCCTGATTTCCTGATGCAGCTTGATATGATATTTCTTGGGGGAAGAAGAAATGAGGTGAGACAAACACAGACACACACAGTAGACACAGACTCAGACACATACACACACTCAGACACGCACAANCACACACACACACACACACACACACACACACAAACACAAACACACAAACACACACACACACATCTTGTCTCAGCCTGATCCGGATGAAGTCGATGGAATTCCACTTGATGTGGACGGTGTCCCACTGGCAAAGGACGTGGACGGAATTCCTCTGGATGGTGGACAGAAATCAGACTCTGAGAACGGGGATGAGGACGATATGTTCGGGGACAGTCCTAAATCCAAGAGAAGGTATTTCCCTCCTGTTGTCCCAACAATCTCAATTCTATGTTATCCAGACAAATCTCATCTTTACCAACTGGTATTACTCCTACTTCAAACACTCCATCCTGCTCCTCAGTGCTCCCCCTATAAACTCAAAGTGGGAGGACGGACCCCCGACCCTGGGCTCGAAATGGGAGAAGAACACTTTCGCCCCCTCGCTGGGGTCCAAGTGGGAGAGTACGAAGTGGGAGGAGGGGAGGGGGTCGAGGAGGGGTGGCGGTGAGGAGAGGGGCGATGAATCCTCTCCACTCCCTGCTGCAGAGGATGGTGACGAGAGGAGGCGACTCAAGCGGGAGATAGAGGTGAATATATCAGAGTGGTAACCATGGTAACGTGATCGATCAGAGTGAAAATATGAGCTATTCTCCGTTATTGTAGTTTAATTCTCTCTTGACTCAGAGAAAGCATCAATGAGGCAATTAATATGTTATTATCCTCAAATCAGGGGTGAAAAGGCACTTGTCTGTACTTACTGTCGATTGAGCTCTGGATTTCATCTATTGTTAAAGCTAGTTTTTACTAGTTTGGTTATGCCTACGTGTAACAGTCTTATTGGTAACCATGGTCACTTGTTCAATTTACATCTGGTCAGGTGAAAGTGGCAGAGTATGTTGATAAGTTGGAGTCAGGAAAGTGTACAAGAATCAAGGAAATTACTACAAATGATCAGACAGAAATGTACAGATATCTCTTATACAAGGTAACTGTAACCATGGTAACAAGATTTCTTATGCCCATTGGTAACTATGTAAGTATGTTAGATTTTAATTGGAATCGAGGGTGATGACCATGGTAACTGTGTCAGGGTCGAGATGCAAAGAAGACCATCAAGCAGATAGCTACTGGGCGGATCAGTTTGTCGCAGTTACAGGATGAAATGAGGAGAGAGCCAGCTACCTCACCGGTCCTCAGGAACAAAAAGAGGAAAGCAGTGCTCTCCACCGCAGGGGGATTAGGTGAGGGGGGTGGTCAATTCGTTTGGGAGCTATCCTCAAATGCTCGCTCCAATTGACCAGTAGGTATTGAGTAGATATTGGGTTATGTCGGCCCATAACTTGGGAAATGATTATCGGATTGATGTGAAAATTTAGTTGTCCTAGTTTCTAATGGTCCTCAAGCTATGCTAGACGTTTCAAGTCAATCGGTCAATCTGTTTGGGAGCTTTCCTCAAATGCTCGCTCTAATTGATCAGTATTGAGTTGATAAGGGTTTATGTCGGCCCTTAACTTTGGAAACAATTATCGGATTGACGTTATATTTTGTTTGTCCGAGTTTCTAATGGTCCTCGAGCTATGGAAGAAGTTTCAAGTTAATCGGTCAATCCGTTTGGGAGCTACCCTCAATTGCTCGCTCTAATTGACCAGTATTGTGTAGATAATAGGTTATGGCGGCCCTTAACTTTGGAACAGATTATCAGATGGACGTGAAATTTTGGCTGTCCGAGTTTCTAATGGTCCTTGAGCTATGGTAGAAGTTTCAAGTCAATCGGTCTATCCGTTTGGAAGCTATCCTCAAATGCTCACTCAAACTGACATGCTTAGGGTGGACGAGGGGCTATGTCGGCCCTTAACTTGGGAACCGATTATCGGATCGACGTGAAATTTTGGCTGTCCGAGTTTCTAATGGTCCTTGAGCTATGGTAGAAGTTTCAAGTCAATCGGTCTATCCGTTTGGAAGCTATCCTCAAATGCTCACTCAAACTGACATGCTTAGGGTGGACGAGGGGCTATGTCGGCCCTTAACTTGGGAACCGATTATCGGATCGACGTGAAATTTTGGCTGTCCGAGTTTCTAATGGTCCTTGAGCTATGGTAGAAGTTTCAAGTCAATCGGTCTATCCGTTTGGAAGCTATCCTCAAATGCTCACTCAAACTGACATGCTTAGGCTGGACGAGGGGCTATGGCGGCCCTTAACTTGGGAACCGATTATCATTTCGACGTGAAATTGTGGCTGTCTGAGTTTCTAATGGTCCTTGAGCTATGGTAGAAGTTTCAAGTCAATCGGTCTATCCGTTTGGAAGCTATCCTCAAATGCTCACTCAAACTGACATGTTTTTGGTTGATGAGGGGCTATACTGGCCCTTAACTCGGGAACCGATTATCAGATCGACGTGAAATTTTGAATGTCTGAGTTTCTAATGGTCCTTGAGCTATGGTAGAAGTTTCAAGTCAATCGGTCTATCCGTTTGGAAGCTATCCTCAAATGCTCACTCAAACTGACATGTTTTTGGTTGATGAGGGGCTATACTGGCCCTTAACTCGGGAACCGATTATCAGATCGACGTGAAATTTTGAATGTCCGAGTTTCTAATGGTCCTCGAGCTATGGTAGAAGTTTCAAGTCAATCGGTCCATCCGTTTGGAAGCTATCCTCAAATGCTCACTCAAACTGACATGTTTTTGGTTGATGAGGGGCTATACTGGCCCTTAACTCGGGAACCGATTATCAGATCGACGTGAAATTTTGAATGTCCGAGTTTCTAATGGTCCTTGAGCTATGGTAGAAGTTTCAAGTCAATCGGTCTATCCGTTTGGAAGCTATCCTCAAATGCTCACTCAAACTGACATGCTTAGGCTGGACGAGGGGCTATGGCGGCCCTTAACTTGGGAACCGATTATCATTTCGACGTGAAATTGTGCCTGTCTGAGTTTCTAATGGTCCTTGAGCTATGGTAGAAGTTTCAAGTCAATCGGTCTATCCGTTTGGAAGCTATCCTCAAATGCTCACTCAAACTGACATGCTTAGGGTGGACGAGGGGCTATGTCGGCCCTTAACTTGGGAACCGATTATCGGATTGACGTGAAATTTTGGCTGTCCGAGTTTCTAATGGTCCTTGAGCTATAATAGAAGTTTCAAGTTAATCGGTCGATCCATTTGGGAGCTATCCTCAAATGCTCACTCAAACTGACATGTTTTGGGCGGATAAGGGGTTATGGCGGCCCTTAACTTTGGAACAGATTATCAGATGGACGTGAAATTTTGGCTGTCCGAGTTTCTAATGGTCCTTGAGCTATGGTAAAAGTTTCAAGTCAATCCGTCGATCCGTTTGCGAACTATCCTCAAATGCTCACTCAAACTGACATGTTTTGGGCGGATATGGGGTTATGGCGGCCCTTAACTTTGGAACCGATTATCGGATTAACGTGAAATTTTGGTTGTTCGAGTTTCTAATGGTTCTTGAGCTCTGGTAGAAGTTTCAAGTAAATGGGTCGATCCATTTGGAAGCTATTGTCAAATGCTCACTCAAACTGACATGTTTTGGGCGGATAAGGGGTCATGGCGGCCCTTAACTTTAGAACCGATTATCGGATTGACGTGAAATTTTGGCTGTCCGAGTTTCTAATGGTCCTTGAGCTATGGTAGAAGTTTCAAGTCAATCGGTCTATCCGTTTGGAAGCTATCCTCAAATGCTCACTCAAACTGACATGCTTAGGGTGGACGAGGGGCTATGTCGGCCCTTAACTTGGGAACCGATTATCGGATCGACGTGAAATTTTGGCTGTCCGAGTTTCTAATGGTCCTTGAGCTATGGTAGAAGTTTCAAGTCAATCGGTCTATCCGTTTGGAAGCTATCCTCAAATGCTCACTCAAACTGACATGTTTTTGGTTGATGAGGGGCTATACTGGCCCTTAACTCGGGAACCGATTATCAGATCGACGTGAAATTTTGAATGTCCGAGTTTCTAATGGTCCTTGAGCTATGGTAGAAGTTTCAAGTCAATCGGTCTATCCGTTTGGAAGCTATCCTCAAATGCTCACTCAAACTGACATGTTTTTGGTTGATGAGGGGCTATACTGGCCCTTAACTCGGGAACCGATTATCAGATCGACGTGAAATTTTGACTGTCCGAGTTTCTAATGGTCCTTGAGCTATGGTAGAAGTTTCAAGTCAATCGGTCTATCCGTTTGGAAGCTATCCTCAAATGCTCACTCAAACTGACATGTTTTTGGTTGATGAGGGGCTATACTGGCCCTTAACTCGGGAACCGATTATCAGATCGACGTGAAATTTTGAATGTCCGAGTTTCTAATGGTCCTCGAGCTATGGTAGAAGTTTCAAGTCAATCGGTCTATCCGTTTGGAAGCTATCCTCAAATGCTCACTCAAACTGACATGCTTAGGCTGGACGAGGGGCTATGGCGGCCCTTAACTTGGGAACCGATTATCAGATCGACGTGAAATTTTGAATGTCCGAGTTTCTAATGGTCCTTGAGCTATGGTAGAAGTTTCAAGTCAATCGATCTATCCGTTTGGAAGCTATCCTCAAATGCTCACTCAAACTGACATGCTTAGGGTGGACGAGGGGCTATGTCGGCCCTTAACTTGGGAACCGATTATCGGATCGACGTGAAATTTTGGCTGTCCGAGTTTCTAGTGGTCCTCGAGCTTCGGTAGAAATTTGAAGTTAATCGTTCGATCCGTTTGGGAGCTATCTTCAAATGCTCACTCAAACTGACATGTTTTTGGCGGATAAGGAGTCATGGCGGCCCTTAACTTTGGAACCGTTTATCGGATTGATGTGAAATTTTGGCTGTCCGAGTTTCTGATGGTACTTGAGCTATGGTAGATGTTTCAAGTTTATCGGTCTATCTGTTTGGGAGCCATCCTCAAATGCTCACTCAAACTGACATGTTCTCTGCGGATAAGGGGCTATGGCGGCCCTTAACTTTGGAACCGATCATCGGAATGATGTGAAATTTTGGTTGTCCGAGTTTCTAATGGTCCTTGAGCTATGGTAAAAGTTTTAAGTCAATTGGTCAATTCGTTTGGGAGCTATCCTCAAATGCTCGCTCTAATTGACCAGTATTGAGTAAATAAGGGGCTTTGTCGGCCCTTAACTTAGGAAAAAATTATGGGATTGACGCGATATTTTGTGTTTCCGAGTTTCTAATAGTCGTCGAGCTATGGTAGAAGTTTCAAGTCATTCAGTCTATCCGTTTGGGAGCTATCCTCAAACGCTCGCTCTAATTGACCCGTATTGTCTCATTATTGTCTCATTATTGTCTCATTCCATTGTTTCATTGTTTCATTCCATTGTTTCATTGTTTCAGTGAGTTACGGATCATCACCAGCCTCGTCCCCCTCACCGGATAGGAAATCTGACAGGAAGAAACAGCGGACAGCCGTGAACAGCCCCAAACTCGACAGGAAGAAGAAGTCACGACACTGACCACATGCTGTGTTGTCATGGTTACAACACATTCTCATCAGTCAGTCTCATCATTCATATCAGTATTTTTGTCATGGTGACACACATGTCATGGTGATGAGATGTGTAGAAGACAGTCTTACCCTCGCCCCCTTTATACAGCCCCCATTTTGACCTTGTGAAGAAGTTACAGTCTATGTTTACTTGAGATCTCTCCCTCTCAATTATTGCTGTATACAATTTTAAGTATTTATTTACAGAATACCTGTGTAGTTCATCGTAATGAGAAAGTGACTAGAATTTTGCAACTATACGAATGTTGATTGTTGCTTGGTTTTGAAATACTTTGCTAACCCCATTCTCATGTGTAGAGTTGCTATGGTATCGCACAAAGCAGGCCCCCTAAAACAACCGAAGAAAGCGCACAAGCATGGCAAACATCGGTCTAAGAGTGTACTTTCGGTCAAGGGAAAAGTCCACAAGACATCAATATCCAGGAAAAACATACAGACAGTCTCCAAGAAAAATAGGTTAAGATAGCAACCTTGCTCTATTCATAACAACATTGACCATAGCAACATACACTGTTTATATAGCAACCTGCAAGATTTCCAACATCACGAATTTTCCATGGCAACCCGTTATCCTAGCAACACACTCAGGCGTAACAAGGACAACCAGATGAGGAAAGCTAAGTTGACTGTGACGGCAGAAGAGAAGAAGATGTTAGGGGGAGCTGGGCAACCCCCAATCTGTATATCACTGCTCCCTGTTAATAGTGGTATGATAACTCTGACACCACTTTTCACACTGACACCACTTCTCACACTGACGCCACATTCCACACTGACACCACTTCTCACACTGACACCACTTCTCATACTGACACCACTTCTCACACTGACACCACTTCTCATACTGGCACCACTTCTATTCCTTATGCTGTCAACACTCTCATTGACAAACCGACACCACACTTTACAGGCGTTGACATGGACTCTATTGTGGAACTATTCAAGTCGCAGGGTGCAGTATTTACAAGTTCTGAGAACACTTTCTACTTCTACTGCAAGAAATTGAAAAAGAGGTTTGTGTCTATCTGTGTCTGTATTTGTCTGTATTCCCTGTGTGTTTCTGTGCGTGTCCGGTCAGATTATGATCCGTATGTTGCGGAAGGCGCGCGCTGTTTTCTGTAGCTTAGCTGCGCGTTATACGCGCCTAATGGTATAGTATTCATTAGGAATGTGTAATGTACAATGTATACATTGTACACTGTACAAGTCATGTGAAGTGTACAATGTATAGTGTAAACAATCCCAGGTTCCAAGTAATATACCCTGGCAAAGACGCAGACTTATTGGAACAGTTGGATGTGTTGAAGTGTTGTGATGTGGTGATGTTAGTGTGGGATAACACTTTCCTGATAGACCCACTCTTGAAAACTTGTATACTGGCACAGGGTTAGTGATTGTCACTTATTACAATCATTCTGTAATCTCGTTACTTATTACAATCATTCTGTAATCTTGTTTATAGGTGCCCATGCTCGTCCACCCTCATACAGGATGATATGGGTTTGGATATATTCGATTACTCAACAACACTCACTATCTATATTTGCTCTCACAGGACTGTGTTCTGTACAGCATCTCCTCGCTTCTCCTCCAGTACAATCACAGAAAGAGAAAATTGAGCGGAGAAAACACATGTCAGAAACATTGGATAGTCAGAGTTTTGTTGCTAAGGACGCCAAGGTAGCACACGCTAAATTCTGAATTTCACCTTTTTCTGCATGAGCTAGCTCCAAAAATCCCACGGATTCGAATTCTACGGTCAAAAATAGGCCAGGAACACTTAGTTTCACTATTTTCTCGGGAATTTGGTTTTTGCTCATTTTGTGTCCATGTGTGTCTGGATGACACGGGACACCCAGAAAACGTTATGAACGTGGATGAGAAAATGGCTGAAAATTATTTGTTCGTTTTTCCATACAGATTGCATCGGTTCCTATGTATTTTTGGACGCAGAATCGATCCCCGGTGGATTTTTTTTCTATCTCACTTCCCTGAGGCGCTATCAGTCACCATTCGTCATTTTACCAAAACTGAGTTAAAATTTAAATTGTGGCACTTTGCAAATGAGCTAGCTCAAAAATTCTCACGGATTCGAATTCTACGGTCAAAAATAGGCTAGGAACACATTTTCATTGTGTTGAGAGGTTAAAAAATTTTCAGCCTTCAGATGTGTGTCCCATTGATTTTGCTAAATCAGTTGTATGGTCGAATTTCGTTATTTGGGCGTGGTCCCACGACCCTTGTAGACTTATGCTGATGATACAATACGTTGTTATGTGTAGTATAGGTGTAGGAGAGATGGCTTGTATGACTATTGGTCCACTCAAAAGTACTTTTGTGGTATTATGAGGCCACTGAAATCGACACTCACTAAATTTTGTGCTCATGGTACACTCATGAGGAAAATGACCAAATATTTTTTGCTCGATTTTCACACGAGTGCAGTCGACTGTTAGGTAATTTTGGACGCTGAATCGATCTACGGTGGAATTGAAAGTCTATCTTGTTTCCTTGGACAGCTACGTCTAAAACATTATTTCATGGGATATTAGAACAGTTATTTCAAAATTTCTGCATATTCCTGTTGAGCTAGCCCCGAAATTCCTTCAAATTCGAACTCTACGCTTGAATATAGACCAGAAACACTTGTATTCAGTTTATTTTGGCGTTAAAAAATCTTGAGCCTCCAGATGTGTGTCCCATTGATTTTGCTAAATCAGTTGTGTGGTCAAATTTCGTTATTTGGGCGTGGTCCCACGGCCCATGTAGACATTTGCTGATAATACAATACGTTGTTATGTGTAGTATGTACGAGAGATGGCTTGTATAACCATTGGTCCACTCAAAAGTAGTTTTGTGGTGTTTTGGGGCCACTGAAATCGACACTCAGAAAGCTGAATTCTGTGCTCATGGTACATTGACCCATGCCCTCATAAAGAAAATGACCAAATACTTTTTGCTCGATTTTCACACGAATGCAGTCGACTATTAGGTAATTTTGAACTCTGAATCGATCTACGGTGGAATTTTTGCTCTACCTCACTTCTCTGATGTGCTATCAGCCACTATCATTTTGCCAAACTGACTGAAAACTCTCTCTTACCAACTCTCTCTGTCTCTCCAGGTCCACTATTTGGAAAGATCTACGGATATTGATACAATACTGTGGAGCATGGTGAACATGCGACACTCAACACTCAGCTTCCTGAAACACAGGCCCTACCTGTACTCTAACACTGTACAGTGGGAACCGAGCAGTGATAACCAGGACACTGGGACTCTACAGGTATACATACATTATTCAGTATTACCTACTGAACTGGCAGTGATCTTTAAAATTCAATGTCGTAAAAATTATGAAATATTGTCTCGCTTTAAAATCTTTATTCGCTTTGCTAACAGTGCACATCAGATAACAGGCTATGTGCGAGGTGGTACAATGGATGCCAATC
The DNA here is from genome assembly GCA_946803715.1 of Beroe ovata. NCBI lineage: Eukaryota > Metazoa > Ctenophora > Nuda > Beroida > Beroidae > Beroe > Beroe ovata. The sequence continues at coordinate 28,476 of CAMPET010000407.1, forward strand.
AGCTGGTTCACATTGCTGGAATGGGACACTTCAGACTACTCAAGATAACTAGTGCACGGGAACCGTTTTCAGACCCCTCAACACCGGTAATATACACATCTCACCAATATCACGCTATCTCACCGGATATCACACACACACACACCGGACTTGACATCACCTCTTCACTCTTCCATCCTCTCTTCCTAGTTTCCATGACAACAACACTCACTTGTTTCCATGACAACACACACACACACTCCCACAGTTCACTGAACAAGTTCTTTCTGTCCTGGACGAGACAACTGCCCCCACTCCGGACATGGAGTGTGAAGTGGACGAAATGGACGGGGAGCAGACCTGGCCCACCGAGGAGGACATGATGCAGGCTGAACAAGCCCGGAGACTTCCCGCGGGTAAGAGTGGGAGTGCCGGGAGATTATCGGGAATCGGATAGGGTAAGAGTGTCGCGGGTGGGGAGTGAGGGGAAATGAGGGAGAAATTGGGGGAGTAAGCTTATTTGTGAGATGTGTGTTCCCAACAGACGGTCCTTTTCAAGGGAGTATCCCATGCGGAGTATCCCATGCGGTAACATCGCCATGGTAACATCGTCGTATCCCCAGGAACCTCGTCATACCAAGCCACGTGGATGTTATCAGACGATGAGGAGGGAGATGAGGTGATGTCTGATGACATGTCATCATCAAGTGAGGGAGAGGACGAGGGAGAGGAGTTGGGAGTGATGTCACAGTCTCAGGATGAGGTACAATGTGTATCCTAGCAACGAGACAATATCACGTGTCACGTGATAACGTGTTATTACACTGTCTATAACTGTGGATGTTATACAGTCCGTATCCTAGCAACACGTATCCTAGCAACACGTGGAACTTTCACGTGAATTTATCACAGGATGACGGAGATTACGATGTTCATTTTGACGAGATGGAAGAGGCAGCGGAGCTGAAGAAACTGAGGGACGCCCGGGACAACGAGGCATTCCCCGATGAGATTGACACCCCGCTTGACACACCTGCCAGAATCCGATTCCAAAAGTAAGGACACGTTTTCTGGCAGAAATGGGAGTTTGGGCAGCTTTTAAATGTTAAGTAAGGACACTGCGAATCTGTATAAATATGTTGCTGTGCACGGAGGATGATTAACCTATTCCAGATCGTGATATCCCAGGTACCGTGGATTGAAGAGTTTCAGGACCTCACCGTGGGACCCGAAGGAGAACCTCCCCTCAGACTATGCAAGAATATCCCAAATCTCACAGTTCCGCGCGGCGCGGCGTCGCTTAGTAACGGAGAGTGGTGAGAAGTGCGTAACACGTGGTCAACACGTGACACTCCACGTTGAGGGAGTTCCCGGGTCCATCAGGGAGAGTCGAGTGTCGGGGTTAGCGGTGTTCTCACTCCTGCCACACGAGCAGAAGATGTGTGTGCAGCATGTGGCGTTACATCGACACCCGCTGTCCAATGTCGTCGTCAAGGGGAAAGAGCAGATATTGGTACAGGTGAATAACAGAATAACTGACACTGATGTTCGACCAGTTCAGACATGGGAATTGGTGATATGAAACATATTAAATTTTGTATCGAGGGTCCAAATGTCTCTACCTCATTCTCTAAATTCTCTACATTTCAGGTTGGATTTAGGAGGTACGTTGTAAAGCCGATATTCTCAGATCACAGTAAAGCTAACAAGCACAAGATGGAGAGATATATGCCGGAACAAGGTACGGGATTGCGTCTGGGAGTTGGATCATGTCCCCTTATAGACATCAGTGTCACTCAACCGACTTCAATATAACCACCCCTCTGACCCCTTATCTTCACGTCCCTCCAACATAAACTGTTATCTGACCCTCTAAATCTGACCCCCTAACATGACCCTCTAAATGTGATCCCCCTACTCCGCCAGGCACATTTGTAGCGAGTTACTACGCTCCCATCACTTTGACCGATAGTCCGGCTATATTCTTCAAAATAGAGGAGGACGGAACTGTTTCTCTCCTCGCTACTGGATCCCTTCTCTCCTGTAACCCTGATAGGTGAGTGTTACACGGTGTTATACATTATACAGGCTGTTATACAGGGTGTTATACAGGGTGTTATACAGGGTGTCGGATGGTCATGTGATAAAGTACACAAGTGGTGTTACACTTACAGGTGTTACCGGTGTTAGGTGACTGGGGCCCTAACAAGTAGTCAACACACGTTAAGATAATCAAGTACACAGGTGTCAATCCAGCACAGTTTGTTCAGCTTGTCACGTGTGGTAAACAGTGAACACTATCCGGTCCCTATCACCCTCCCTCTTCCCTCAGGGTGATTTGTAAGCGTGTGATACTCTCTGGACATCCTCTCAAAATCAACAAGAAGAGTGCAACTGTTCGATACCTGTTCTTCAATAGGGATGATATCGCATACTTCAAACCCATCGAGGTAAAAAATATGCTCGTTAGTGTTATCATGACACCCCTAAATTCTTTCACCATATTGAGTTCTCTCAGGCAGCATAACATCACTGGTTATCGATATGTGATTTGTGTCATGCTCAATTCTCATTAGTTAAACATATGTTACAGTAATACTTCCCTTGAGAATTGTGCAATCATGGACATCGCAATTTCTCATGTCCATTTCTACGCTTGCTGAGATTAGCCATTCTGCCATTCCTCAACCCCTCTCTCTCACACACTATCTGTCACTATCACATCTCCTCGTCCCTTTACTTCTATCGTAGCCTATACCAGTCCTCACTCACTTCACTTCACCCGTAATCCCGCCCATCCTCCCCTATAACCGTTTCCATGACAACACTTTCTCTATCTCCACCCCTATAACCGTTACCATGACAACACTCTCTCTATCTCCACCCCTATAACCGTTACCATGACAACACTCTCTATCCTCTTCCCCTATAATCGTTACCATGACAACACACTCTCTCCCAGCTCCGAACTAAGGATGGGAGGCGTGGCCACATCAAGGAAGCACTTGGAACACACGGGCACTGCAAGATAACATTCGATAAGCCAATCAAACAGAGCGATACCGTCCTCCTGCATTTGTACAAGAGAGTATTCCCCCCGTGGCACTTCCAGTACAGCTAACACTCATAACTCAAGTGATAGTGACTTCAAGTGATCGGACTATTCACTTAACATATGTCTCTCTAATGATAAGAGAGTTAGTGGTTGGGGTCTGTATTTCATTCTGATTTTTAGCCGGTGTTTTACCTAACTTATTAATCAATGTTTGATCGTTTTACTGATTCACTCTCTTTTGTTTGAAAATCAGTTTTGACCTACATGAACATACAAATTATTCTCATTAACCTAAGTTCATTGTTTTATAGGATGTCAAGTAGCTGCAAGTCAAAGTTGTCAGAATACGGGGTGACAACAACATAAGCTGTTGTCCTTCAACATGCCCAAGAAGAAGAAAACCCCTGCTGGGAAGTACTCTAGAATAGTACCTGGACTGTTGCTAGGCNATCTCCACCCCTATAACCGTTACCATGACAACTCACTCCCTATCTCCACCTCTATACCCTTATCATGACAACTCACTCCCTATCTCCACCCCTATAACTGTTACCATGACAACACTCTCTCAGCTCCGCACTAAGGATGGGAGGCGTGGTCACATCAAGGAGGCACTGGGTACACACGGGCACTGCAAGATAACATTCGATAAACCCATCAAACAGAGCGATACCGTCCTCATGCATCTGTACAAGAGAGTATTCCCCCCGTGGCACTTTCAGTACAGCTAACACTCATAACTCAAGTGACAGTGACTTCAAGTGATCGGACTCAACTCTCTCTAATGGTTAGAGAGGAAAGAGTGAGTGGTTGGGGTCTGTTTTTCATTCTGATTTTTAGCCGATGTTTTACCTAACTTATTAATCGATGTTTGATCGTTTAACTGATTCACTCTCTTTTGTTTGAAAATCAGCTTTTATCTACATGAACATACATATTATTCTCATTAACCTAAGTTCATTGTTTTATAGGATGTCAAGTAGGTCTAATCAAAGTTGTCAGAATACGGGGTGACAACATCATAAGCTGTTGTCTGTCAACATGCCCAAGAGGAAGAAAACCCCTGCTGGAAAGTACTCTAGAATAGTACCTGGACTGTTGCTAGGCAACAAGGACTCAGTCACAGATCTGATCAACTCCCAATACTACGAGCTGATAGGGGTGGTGAATGTTAGCGGGGGAAAGCATTGTTACCATGACAACACACTCCGGATAGCTGTGCGGGACCATGCAGACTGTAGCATGCTCGAGTATTTCGAGAGTGCATGTTCATTTCTCGATCTCAATCTGAGAGCAGCCCTCCATCCACTGTGTCACAAGACTGAGATTAGGAGGGAGTTGAGAGAGTGGATCTCACAGAATCGTGTTCCACAGAGTGGTGTTGATCATTCCTTACTACAAACAAACACTCCTCCGCAGACAGTAACCACACCCTCACAAACACAGACAGGCGGGCCCACTATTCCCTCACAAACACAGACAGGCGGGCCCACTATCCCCTCACAAACACAGACAGGCAAATCCTCTTCACAGAAGAATGGTGAACAGCTCAGACTAGCGAAACCTCGTTCCACACAGCTCCCAGCAACCCAAGGAGCAACATATGGGAGGGAGAGGGTTGTTCTGGTTCATTGCCGGGCTGGGATGCACCGATCCCCCACCATAGTGTGTGCATATCTCATATCACTGCTGCAGATGGGAGTTAGGGAGAAAGTGGGAGTTAGGGAGGAAGTGGGGGGAGTGGGAGTGGGGGAGAAAGTGGTGGGAGTGGGGGAGGAAGTGATGGG
>CAMPET010000408.1:0-36289 GCA_946803715.1 Beroe ovata
AGGGGTTATGGCGGCCATTTACTCAGGAACTGATCATCGGATTGACGTAAAATCTTGGTTGTCTGAGTTTCTAATGGTCCTCAAACTATGGTAGAAGTTTCAAGTCAATCGGTCGATCCGTTTGGGAGCCATTCTCAAATGCTGACTCTAATTTGCCAGACTTTGACAGATGAAGGGTAATGTTGGCCAGATAACTTTGGCAATACCATGAGTTATGTGCGAGAGACACACAATAGAATGATGTCTATAATGATACAAATCTATAATTAGCATCATAATATCATGTGCGTGTGTGTGATAACTTGATAGGATATCAGGTTGTCTATAATAATGATACCTCTGTGACTATCTGGTCAAAACTATCGTGGCAGGATGACTCCTATCGTGATGACGCCTTGTAAATCAAAGGTATTGTAGTGTCAAGGACTTGCATTGCTTATTTCCAATTATCTTTCAGGACCAGAAACGGGGTTTTTAAAATCAAGTCGATAGGATGGTCAAATAAAAGGCAAAGTGATAGAGAATCGGATCCGATATTTGAGAACAAATCCCCAGTCAACGCAAACTAATCTCGTGCCCTTTGGAAAATCATTTCTTTGGTTGTTCCGTGGACAAAGTTCAAAAGTGTTGACATTATGAGTTAGACAAATCCAAAGATGCAGACAATTATAGCTTGTATACCTGCTGCAGTAATGTATACGTCTTTTAGACCACAGATTGAAGCTTTTAGCAGTACTTTAAAATGGTGAATCGGTGAATATTGTACAAGAGGATTTGAGAGAGGGAAATAGAGGTACGTGAGAGATTCCGATTAGTGTCGAGAATTACAGAATATGTACAGAGATAAGCAGATTTTACGTATATAACTTTATTCTAGACTTTATCTAGACAAAATTGAAAATCCCCATTAGGTACCCCTCGCCACACTAGACACATAGGTATAAGAAGAAGCAGCATCTATCATATATACAATTCAAAATAATACCTACTGTACACGCATAAATCAGGATACACGCGGGGAACATTGATCGGATATTATAATATTTTGCATTAACTAATTTGGGTGAACGAAGAATGCACAGCAATGTCAAATACGGGTGGAACAGGATTCATTGGAACTTCGAGTGATTGTGTCTGACTATTTGTGACTATCAAGAATTACCTTATGCCAACCCTGAGGAAAGTTTGAGAGATAAAAGGCAAAAGGTAACCTTAATTGAAGCGCTCATGGAAATTGTTGAACTGATCACACACGAGTGTAATTCGAAACAAAGCAGTCATTCATTCTCCTGGAGACATGGCTTGAAGTTGATCATAAATGAACTGTTTGTTTGGTTGTTTTTTGTTTGTTTATCTGTTTGTCTGTTTGTTTATTGGAACCAATGAGGTGAGTTCAGCGCCTGATACATGTTGTTGAACCAGCCTTACTGAACAGAAAAAGTCTTCGTTGTATAACACTCAGACAATGTTAACACATGTATGAATACTGTACCTAAAGTTAACGGTTCGACGATAGCTATTAGCTAATACTGCGACTCATCAGGGCTGCAAACTGATGGATGAACCTGATGACGTCCACGCAGTCTTTTAGGTCGAGTGGGAGTCCCACCTAAGTAGGATGCGAATTCCTTACCTTCCTTTTACCAGCCTCACTTGCTGACTAAACTACGCATTGACACACTGTGGTGCAGAGTGGCAGTTATATTACTTACGCAACAAAACGGTGAGAAGTGAACACTTCTTCGGGCATTCTTCAGAACAGCGACGCCACTAGAACGCCACGAGAACGCCACCACACCGCCACTAGAGTGCCACTAGAACGCCACTAGAACGCCACCGCAGCGCTACTATGGCGCCACCGCGGCGCCACTACGGCGCCACTACGGCGCCACTATGGCGCCACGGTGGCGCCATGATTGCGCTACCGGAGCGCCACTGTAGCACCATGATGCTGCCACTGTGACGCCACTTTGGCGCTACCGCGGCGCTAGTATGGCGCCACTAAGACGCTACCGGGGCGCCATGATAGCGCCACTAGAACGCTACTGCAGAGCCATGGCAGAGCCACTGGAGCGCCACAGGAAAGCTATGACAGCGCCATGGCAGAGCCACGATAGCGCCACGATAGCGCCACGAAACTCTCATTTCATTAATTTTGGTTTTCAAGTTANTTTTGATTCACACACACACACACACAGGAACACACACAAACACACACACACACACTCATAGACTGTACACACCCACCAACACCCACACACACAAACACAAACGTCATGCATTTCTTTGTTCCATACCACTTTACTGTATATTGTATAAGCTACTCTGAACTTCCCCTCTCTCCCACTCTGCTCTCTCTCTTCTTTTCTCTCGCTATATAGTATTTGTGATGTATCAAGGAAGCCAGTAACAATAAGTGTGATGGTGTGAATGTTTGGCACACGCTGAGTGGTAGTGTGAATGTTGGTGTGATTCGACTATTCGATGGGGGTTGCAATTCGGGGAAATCAAAAAGTATGGGTATATGGTATATGGATTACAACTAATGGGCTAAAAATCCAGCATAATTTGAGAAAGTCGGTCAATCGAAAGGGAACGGCATTTGACTAAAACTCAAAAAGTAACCATTTTACTTCCAAAAATGGTGCATCGTTATTCAATTGAGTGCTGTGACTATTTGAAGAAAATAGTAACTTCTAAATAACCCTACAAGGAAATTTCCATGGATAAAATGCCAGTCTTCCCAGAGAGATGTTATACACACACGAACTTCGAGTAGAATATCAATAATGAGAGAAAATGGAGTTTCTAAAAACAAACCTCTAGATTGAGGCTGAACGCACCACACCAAATGAGGAAAATATCCCTCGGCAGAATTCGACAGAGCTTGAATGAGAGATGGAGAGTGGGAACGCGCGACAATGAGAGTGTAATTATTGGGGCAGCAGGTGGTGTCAAGCCCTGCTGCAGATAATGTGGTATCATCAACCATTATCATATCTCCTCCCTCCTTCTCATTAAATCTCACTCTGGTGACACGTCATGGTGGCGGTACCTGCTCGTGCAGCTATATAACAATATCATCTCCAGGATATATTATGTGATCATGAGAATGAGTGAGAAGTAATTCAATCGGGTGATCATATGAGATGTTTTCTTCTTGATCGGAGTTGATGATTGTAATCATCAAGGTGATGTTCCCTGCAGTGGCTTGACAAGTGCGCAGAGAATGGATGTATGGAAGATGCATCACACAAGAAGGAAACAACGCTTGCACATATCGCACATAATTACCTACTATGCTCATGTTAGAGTTACACACGGGCAGCTGCGAAGTCGCCCACCCATAATGGTTTGCGACTGTGTGTTTTATAACCACTTCATTAAGTTACACGTTGTTTAAACACTGTCTGGTGTTATGTGGGTGAGTGAGCGTGCGTGTGAGCGTGTGCGACTGTGTTAGTGGATTGTGGCCACGCGCGCACCCACAATCAAACATAAAAACAAACACCTCTCTCAAACAAACACACACACAGTACACACACACACACACACACACACACACACTCGGGTACACTATGTAGACATGTAGGTATACCTCTAACAGAGTTACATCGCATACAATCAACTTATCATCAAATAATTTGGTGTGAACAAACTGGATTCTAGGTACAGCACGAACACACCCGTCCCTCTTCCCAATCAATCTAGTGAAAACTAGTCTACATCCAAGAATACCTCTTATCTGGCAGTTAATGAAAAAAAAACGTTGCATAATTATAAAACGAAAGAATATTTCGCCTTTAGGTATATTCTAGGGCAGCTAGCCAAAGAACAAGGTGAAATGTTACCTCATTACAAATAGACTAAAGATATCATCAGTTAAAAACTATTAATGATACGGAACTGGCTAAGGTTTAGCTACAAAGACTATCAGGAAAAGAGGACTAGCCCCTGACAGTCAAAGAGACAGTCAGCCACTGGCTAAACCTGGTACAGCTCTAGAAGAAAGATGCACATCGGACACACTGAGTTATCGCATACAATATAATGCCACTGCCCACTAATATATTGACAACAAGGAGTGATATCATGATAGGTACCTAATAAGTGGTGGATATCAAGAGCTGTATGGTGTGGTACCCTCCTATTGAGCACCATGATGACACCTTGTAAGAGATAGATCAGCCACTGCTCATAATAATTGGACAAGAGTTAAGGTATTTATGAAGGAGCAACGCAAATGATACATTATGGCAGACAAGGGTATCACCAAGGAAGATAACTGTGTGATAATTAGCCAGGAGCTCAGGTAAGGGGGCAAGTGTCATATATGAGAGTTATTATTCTTGGCAATCAATTCCTTCAAAGTTGTGAGGATTGAAGTAGCATGATAGAAAGCTCATCAGGGAAGCGAGATAGAGTTGAAATTTGATCGGGAATCGATTCAGCGTCCAAAAATATGTAGGAATCGATGGTTTTTGTGTTAAAATTGAGCAAAAAAATTTTTTGATTTTGTGCGTCCCATTGATTTTCGTGTTTTGCACTGTTTGTTTACCACGGGTTTGAAATCGTGTTTTGGGCGTGGTTTCACTGCAAGTAAGAACTTCATATGATGGCAATGAGCATTGATACTTGTAGTGTGAGAGTAGGACAGATGATTTGGCGAAAAAGTATCGTCATAAGTGCCAGTTAAGTCCTCATTACAGACCTTTGAAATCGAAGTACAAAAGTGTGGGATCATCTACTTCATTTTTTACTGATACTCAGACCAGAAATCCGAGGAAAATTTTTCCTTATTTAAGCGACAGATGAACGGTGTTTTTGGACTATTTTTTGACGTAGAATCCGAATATGAAAGAATTATTGAGTTACCTCAATTGGAAATCGGTCAAAATTCCAGTTCCTTCTAAGTTGTAAGAATTGAAGTCGCATGATAGATAGCTCAAAAGGGAAGCGAGATAGAGTTAAAATTTGATCGGGAATCGATTCAGCGTCCAAAAATACGTAGGAATCGATGGTTTTTGTGTTAAAATTGAGCAAAAAAATTTTCTGATTATGGTGCGTCCCATTGATTTTCGTGATTTTGCACTGTTTGCTTCCCACGGGTTTGAAATCGTGTTTTGGGCGTGCTTTCACTGCAAGTATGAACTTCAAATGATGGCAATGAGCATTGATACTTGTAGTGTGACAGTAGAAGAGACGATTTGGCGAAAAAGTTGCGTCATAAGTGCCAGTTAAGTCCACATTACAGACCTTTAAAATCGAAGTACAAAAGTGTGGGATCATCCACTTCACTTTTTACTGATACTCAGATCAGAAATCCGAAGAAAATTTTTCTTCAGTTTAGCGACAGATAAATGGTGTTTCTGGACTATTTTTTGACGTAGAAACCGAATATGAAAAAATTATTGAACTAGCTCAATTGGAAATCGGTCAAAATTCCACTTCCTTCTTAGTTGTGAGGATTGAAGTCGCATGATAGATAGCTCATTAGGGAAGCGAGATAGAGTTAAAATTTGACCGGGAATCGATTCAGCGTCCAAAAATACGTAGGAATCGATGGTTTTTGTGTTAAAATTGAGCAAAAAAATTTTCTGATTATGGTGCGTCCCATTGATTTTCGTGATTTTGCACTGTTTGCTTCCCACGGGTTTGAAATCGTGTTTTGGGCGTGCTTTCACTGCAAGTATGAACTTCAAATGATGGCAATGAGCATTGATACTTGTAGTGTGACAGTAGAAGAGACGATTTGGCGAAAAAGTTGCGTCATAAGTGCCAGTTAAGTCCACATTACAGACCTTTAAAATCGAAGTACAAAAGTGTGGGATCATCCACTTCACTTTTTACTGATACTCAGATCAGAAATCCGAAGAAAATTTTTCTTCAGTTTAGCGACAGATAAATGGTGTTTCTGGACTATTTTTTGACGTAGAAACCGAATATGAAAAAATTATTGAACTAGCTCAATTGGAAATCGGTCAAAATTCCACTTCCTTCTTAGTTGTGAGGATTGAAGTCGCATGATAGATAGCTCATTAGGGAAGCGAGATAGAGTTAAAATTTGACCGGGAATCGATTCAGCGTCCAAAAATACGTAGGAATCGATGGTTTTTGTGTTAAAATTGAGCAAAAAAATTTTCTGATTATGGTGCGTCCCATTGATTTTCGTGATTTTGCACTGTTTGCTTCCCACGGGTTTGAAATCGTGTTTTGGGCGTGCTTTCACTGCAAGTATGAACTTCAAATGATGGCAATGAGCATTGATACTTGTAGTGTGACAGTAGAAGAGACGATTTGGCGAAAAAGTTGCGTCATAAGTGCCAGTTAAGTCCACATTACAGACCTTTAAAATCGAAGTACAAAAGTGTGGGATCATCCACTTCACTTTTTACTGATACTCAGATCAGAAATCCGAAGAAAATTTTTCTTCAGTTTAGCGACAGATAAATGGTGTTTCTGGACTATTTTTTGACGTAGAAACCGAATATGAAAAAATTATTGAACTAGCTCAATTGGAAATCGGTCAAAATTCCACTTCCTTCTTAGTTGTGAGGATTGAAGTCGCATGATAGATAGCTCATTAGGGAAGCGAGATAGAGTTAAAATTTGACCGGGAATCGATTCAGCGTCCAAAAATACGTAGGAATCGATGGTTTTTGTGTTAAAATTGAGCAAAAAAATTTTCTGATTATGGTGCGTCCCATTGATTTTCGTGATTTTGCACTGTTTGCTTCCCACGGGTTTGAAATCGTGTTTTGGGCGTGCTTTCACTGCAAGTATGAACTTCAAATGATGGCAATGAGCATTGATACTTGTAGTGTGACAGTAGAAGAGACGATTTGGCGAAAAAGTTGCGTCATAAGTGCCAGTTAAGTCCACATTACAGACCTTTAAAATCGAAGTACAAAAGTGTGGGATCATCCACTTCACTTTTTACTGATACTCAGATCAGAAATCCGAAGAAAATTTTTCTTCAGTTTAGCGACAGATAAATGGTGTTTCTGGACTATTTTTTGACGTAGAAACCGAATATGAAAAAATTACTGAACTAGCTCAATTGGAAATCGGTCAAAATTCCACTTCCTTCTAAGTTGTGAGGATTGAAATCGCATGATACATAGCTCATTAGAAAAGCGAGATAGAGTTAAAATTTGATCGGGAATCGATTCAGCGTCCAAAACTACGTAAAATCGATGGTTTTTGTGTTAAAATTGAGCAAAAAATTTTTCTGATTGTTGTGCGTCCCATTGATTTTCGTGTTTTTGTACACAGGTTTGAAATCGTGTTTTGGGCGTGTTTTCACTGCAAGTATGAACTTCAAATGATGGCAATGAGCGTCGATAATTGCAGTGTGAGAGTAGGAGAGATGATTTGGTGAAAAATTTGTGTCCCCAGCTTTCCATAAGGGACCTTCAACAGTGTGGGCGCCATTGACTACATTTCCCTACCGATACTAGAAAGGGTAGAAATTCGAAGAAATGTTTTTGCTCAATTTCAATGCTAGTAAGATTGATTCATCCCTATGTATTTTTCGACGCTGAATTGATTCCTGGTCGAACTTTTACCCTATCTTGCACCCCTGAGGCGCTGTTTGTCACGCTACTTCGAAATTCACTAACGAAGCATTCAGCAACAATTCAAACACCAAGACCTCAAACATCCAGTTCGCGAGGCAAAATGACCCAATGGATCGATATCATCCAAGTCTCTCGCTGTCATGGTAACAATGCAATTATGTATCGTTCTTGACGGATGTTGTTAACACTATCAAACTCTAGTATATATATATAGTAGCTAGCACACCTCACTTTGTGATATACGAGTAGACAACCCACACATGAGGAAAAAAACACCACATGGAAACCTGATAGACGTTGTGGCGATGCCAACGAGTTTAATCAATTAACATTCACATTGGGGAGGCATATGATAGATTGATTGTTGTATCTTCTGATAACAAGCTGATTGTGCGACATGTTCAAGATGTCCACACTGATGAGTGACATGTGTCATTGAGACAGTGTGTGTGTCTGTGCCATTGAGTTGTGAGTTTGTGAGTGTGTGTGCGTGTCACTGAGTTGTGTGTGTCTTTGTGTGAGTGTGTCTGTGTTGAGTGTGTGAAGATATTATAAAATGACAGTTATGACTACCTACTGACGTGGCCACACATTCTTCACTATCAGCATACATTCGAAAACGCTATAATTTGAGAATGCCATAATTAATGAGAAAACCTGAAAAATAGGAAAACATAATTCATACTATACGAACTCCCTTTGACAACGCTACACCACTTCGGTACACAACCTCAGCAATACCACAACATTACAAACTATTAAAGTATTAAAATGTCGGAGTACTCCGCCCCCCTGAGAGGGTGGTGAGATGGTATTATAGCGCACACAAAGGTATGAAGCAAATTATAGGATATACAGCTCTACCGAATTACCATAAATTCCTACCATTTGATATTGTTACCCCCTTCAGCAGCGCTTGCTAGGATCTATAATGTAACACACCAATATACCTATAGCGCAAGTTCGTGGCGGGTTGTGCAATACAGTCTCCAGAGGAGATGATTTCCTTTGCAAAGTTATTACAACCAGAAACATGGTATTATATAGTAGTTTATAAATGATCATATGAGCACATGAGTCATGCATTTAAGTAGGTATATTAATGTGTGAATCAAATGCAGATTTTATGTGCTTAGCAAATATCTAAGTACTACCTAATTCCTATAATAATGCCGTTTCGACTTGATGAAATAATAGCGAATAATATATTTCATGAAAATTACCCAGGAACGATTAGACATACCTATTAATTTTGCCTGATAACACCTACTACTATTAGAATCAAATTCTAATATTGTGAATGAAAAAGTAACTTTTCACGGCATTCCAATAAACCAACGAGCAATACAAACAACAAAGACAATCTGAGAGTCATTTGAACTTGTGTACAATAAAAATTGATTTCAAAAATAGAATTCCAGGAAAAACTTCTTGAATTGTGTTTCTGAAATCACAATTTTTTAAACTTGCAACCGTTTAAAACCTGCTCTGAAGTCATTCAAAATTGAAACCAGACACTTGTATTGAATGAATGATAAGTTGGATGATAAATTTGAATTGAATTATTGAAACAGAAGACTGGTACAGCATGCGGCTGATGAAACAAGGTTATGCAAGGCAAAACAATTGCAAAATATTATGAACTTCAAAAAATAATATCTAGCATTTAAGATGGCGTCGTTACCGCCCTTATAGGACAATACTACGCTGAGACTCATGTCGAGTCTCAAGACATGAAGCCTTTCATCAAAAGTCAGGATATATAATGAGTTAACTCAATTACATACACTAAATTCTCATATAGCATTCCGAGTATCTTGTTTTGTATTGACCTAAACGACAACTGTAAAAGTGTAAAGAAGTCTTGGACTGCATTATACTTAACGTTATGTAGAATCTAGTAGAGGATTCAGACGACCATAAAACATAGACTATGACAATCCCCTAAGTAAATTACAGTGAATCCCTGGCTTATTTGTTTTCAAGTTCAAATATATTCAATAACAAGCAAACAGCAAATATAGAATTTTCTTATGAGAACACATCAGGTCCTTATAGCACAATACACCAGACAACCTCAAGCAACTTAGAGGAACTTTATTAACTAAACTGCAATCAATTTGAGATATTAGAAGTGAACGTAGTTAGTCAAAACCGTGGGAAAATCCATCTTATGTAGATGAAAAAAGCTCTCATGAAGAATAATTACTTTCTAAACATTACACGGTGAATCACTAGTATGAGTAAAAAACCTTTGACCATTTGATAACGATTGATGAACCTACTGCTATCAAAACTATCAGTAAATCCAATCACTATTTCACTGATGAAATGCCATGAAGTAATGAAGAGGGGAGTAATCTCCGTCACATACATATTACATAATGTGTCTGTACATGTGACGTGTAAAATTCAATTTCTTGATTGATTTTTCCTCTGATGTGCTTTAAAGATGGTGTGCAGCTTTGTTTTGGATATAGTTGCTGTATGATGAAATCGTTTCCGGCCTGCTTCTTATAAAGCATATTTGACCTCTGACGTTCCTGTTTGATTGTGTGCTATGAATGAGCATGTTCCAACACTGAGTCTCTTCGAGATCAACCGTGGACAGAACTACTTTCTACGACTCTCTGTTTTGGTGGTTGAGATAGTCCCGTCTGTTCTCAGGTCAGTTATTCAGTCCCTTGAATTCTTGGGTACTACCCAGTACCCACTCGAATGCATGATTCCGAGATATTTGCAACAGGTCCCACCACGTAGCCCTTTTCTTACTCCATTCTTCATACCCACTAGGGAGGCAATTAAGATTCTTGGTCCAGACAGTGCAGGAAAGACTGTAAGAGAGTGGCTTCTCGAGGAGAATATCTGGTCCAAGCTAAGAAGGAAGAGTTTAAACAGTAGTCAAGTTTCCATCTTGTATTTTTCCACCAAACTAACTGATGAGCAACCTTCTGATGCAGTCAACTCCCTGGATGCACTTGATGTGACTTTTGCATCAATTTTCCTATCTTCTGTTGTGAAACCGCTAAAAGGTTGGTCACCAAAAACACATGAAGCACTGAAATATTTGAGAACAGTGAAAAACACAGTGTATTCTCATGCCAACAGATGCTGGATTTCTGACGAAACTTACAGTTCCTTGGAGGCAAGTCTCAACAATCATATCAATGTCATTCTCCAAGATGATATGATTGGGTTCAGTCACAGATTCAAGATGAAGCTAGAGGACTGGTTGATGAAATCAAAGGAGCTGATGACCAGTAGGGATGATGTTTTGAAGTACCTCCAAGGTGAAATGAAGCATGATCTTCTCAAAATCAAAGAAGATCAACTCCTACTACTGAATAAAACTGAGGAACAAACTGATCTACTCCGGAGTCTAGTTGAGGCTACTTCCCAATCATCCTCGGGAACTGAAGAAGTTAGTATGTGGAGAAGAATGCGAGAGGACAGCTGGAGAAAATACCGGAATCCCATCTTCAACCATGTAACCCTCCTTGGGGGTTTGAAGAAGAGCGATCTGACTCTTATGGATGTTTGGCAAGAGTTGGAGGTGCGAGGCAATGGGTGGCTGGGAGGACAAATATCATTGGTTTGTGAACGGTTCCTTGGCTCAGCTCAACGTGAGTGGTACATTGAAGGGACAGGAGCTTCAGGAAAGACGTGTTTTGTGAAAAAGCTCTGCTTGCAAGCTGAAGTATTTAACAATGACAAACTTTTGGTTTTGATTGACAGGAATACTCCACTCAATACTGCAATCAACCAACAGAGTGGTGATCAGACTAATGATGACTTGCGAGAAAATCTCTATACCAAGCCTGTCAAAACCCTCATGGAACTGGGAATATTTGGGTATTTCAAGGAAGATGAAAGAGATATTGTGGAACAATGTATCTTACAATTTAATGACAATTTGATCTTCCTTTTCGATGGAATTGATATCAAGAATCCTATTCTACAGACGATTAAGAACTGTGGGGCTCTAAGCAACAGCAAAATTATCATTACTGGGAGCACAAGAGCAGATCACTTGTCCAGGTCAACCATAGTTGGACTCAGTAATGCAGGGAGGAATTCTTTGTTTCATCGATGTTTATCCAGCTCAATGGATGCAGATGACATTGCCATGCACTTGCCAATATTGAGACGATTTTTTGACACTATGCTACAAAACGAAGGCAAAAAACTCACAAGATATGCGGTAATAATACAGTTTGTATGCATTTTGTACTTCTCTAGACATTGCAATATTTCAGCACTACACCAATTTTTCTCCAAGAGGGACATAATCAATGACATTCACAGATCCTTAGTGTTAAGCAAAGACAGTCGATTGAAACTTGTCAACACATTGGAAGACTATTTAGCTCAAAAGTTTTGATACGACAAAAATTTTGGAAAGTAAAATCAGCAAGAAGATTGTTGTGAAAAATATTCAGAAAGGATATTAAATTGATGACTTCTTTCAAAATATTGTGAAGTTTTAACTTGTTCCCACGATTCTTGAGCTTCTGACAATCTACCTGTTTCAGCCAAGAGGACACAATGATTAAAAAGTGATACTGTGAGTGTCTCATCATGACAATATGATTTCATATAGGATAAGGCAGCATCTTCCTTTTTACCCATCAAAACATAGAAGTATCCTTCAAGACTCCATAACTGGGCAAGCAATCTTCTTTCTATTACAATATAACTGGGTGAACTAAATATGCAATTAGATTCCTGAAGAATGACTTTCTGAGATTTCATAAAGTACTGATACGCCTGATGAATATTCTTATTTTTCAAGTCCTTAAATGCTAATGTAAGTAACACACCTGCGAGGGCTAAACATTTATCTTTGGTCATTTCTGTATTGTCATCTAATATACTCAAAACTTCATCAGATTGAAGGTCTTTGAATAATTTCTGTTGCATAGCTTCATCATTCAATAGGAAGACTAGATCATTGGATCCTATCATAACAGCATATTTACAGTTTGCATTCCAAGAGCAATTGTTCAGGGATTCCAGTAAGAGGTGACAATACCTTTTCATGGAACTGGCCTTATCTGTTTTATGATGGAGTAATGCAAGTTGCTGACGAATGGCAGTAAGAGATACAAAATTACTACCTGCCATAAAAGTAGAGATGTCTATCAGAGATTCTACTGTAAAAGTTAGCTTTAATATCTTAAGCACATCTATTGATCTTTTCATATCCTGAGTCATGCTGAGGACAACTGCTAAATTCCATAATGCCAACTGCTTTACAGGTAAATTACTTGATTCAAGCGCTTGACCCAAAATTCTGAGACTACAATTGATCTTATTCCTGTCGAGAACTGCTTTACAAAGAGCAAACATAATTCTATTATCTTTCAACTTACCATATCTCCACTCAAATAGTAGATGGCATGATTTGTCTTGCATTGAACAATTTCGTAATGAATGGATACCTGAGATGATATTCTGAAAATAAGAGCTTCTGATAGATTGTTCACTACATTGCAATTGATTAAGAAAGTGATTAAAAGTATAATGTTGTGTGTCTGCATTATTCCAACAAATAAGTTGCTTCAAAGCATCTGGATATTCCTCAAAGGTACAGCCCCTTTGAATGCAATTATAGTAGTGGGAATATAGAAGCACAGCAGCCATGTGGCCAATTATCCTTGGAGACAGGTGTTCTGCTTCCAACATTGTGTTACTGACTAAATCACTGAGTTGTTTATAGGACAATTCTATTGAAAGATTGCTTATAGCTTTATTGACCAGTGAAAACCAACGCTCAGGATACTTCAGCAAAGGGTTTTTCACAATACTGTCTTTGGAATATGATCTTTTGGCCATTGCAAGCAAAGTCCTATTGAAAGGGTGTAAGACCAAATGACCAATTAAATTGTTCTCCCAGGGTAACACAGGATGATATGAAATGTAATTACCAACATGGTACAATGCAATAGGAATTACAAAAAAGTGGAAAAGGTGAAATAAGTAAACATTAAGTAAAAATAATATCAAACAACTTACCAATACTATCATTCAAATTAAAGCTAAGAATACTTTTTAATTCATCTCCAACAAACCAAAACCATAGGATGGGCGTACTAAGTCATTTCCAATCTCTAGGTATTTTTTCTAACATATCGTCTTGTCAGCTAGGACACATTCCAACGTGCGCGAAGATAGATGGCAAGGCTATTTTTATAAATATTAATGCGATCTCCTTCCCGCGCCGCGCATTCATTTGATCAAGAGTTAATGCTGATCTATATTGTATATTATATAGCTGGCTTATATAGTGTAGCTTTGCACATGCTGCGCGGCGCGCCTTTCATTTTGCACAAAGAATTGGCTGTAGGTGATAGCCTTGTCAGATGTTACTTGACCAATTTTTCGCGCGCGGCGCGGCGCGCGCCTTCATCGAATCGAAGGTTGTAGGATTTTACCCTACACTTGCTGGTGGGATTTTATCCCTGGCAAGAGCGGAATGAAAATTGCGCGCACCGACGGTAAGGTAAAATCCTCCAAGCAAATTAAATGATTTACCTAATGAAAATGATCATCAACGCTACTATGTGTGAACATGTTGGATTAGTGGCCTTTCAGATTCATTTTACTTTATCTAAATCTTATAAAGAATCCTCTTTAAGTTGCAGAGACCATTATAGCAGCATCAGTTATCTGTTAAAGAAGCATCAAGCAGTTGAATAATTTTGGAAGATGGGATTTCAGGATCATGAAATGTATATTTCTCATTTTCATTGATTATGATCAGCTATTCTTCTGGAAGAAAAGTCATCAGTCTATTTACTCAGCCAGTTATGATTCCATATCTGCTTCTCCTGATGTGTGCTCTTGGATCACAAGGTGTACCTGTTAACCAGGATATATCTGTGAAAAATAATCTCACTGAGTACTGTCCTGGAATGCATGCTTGGTGTAGTCATGACAAAAAATGTTGTCAAAACAAGGTACATTCTGCACAACAATAGATTGGTGTAGGTACATGTAGAATTGTGTAATGTAATAGTTCTATCATAGCTATTTCCTCAGCACTCAGAGTGTGGATACATGTGCTGCTCTTACCATGATGGGATGTGCTGCGGGGAAGATGCCGAACACTGCTGCAGGGCCTGGGAAAGATGTACTGATGAAGGGGTAAAAAAGATATGAGTAATTCATATTGCATTATTTCTGGGATTTCTCCTTTCCCCTTCCTTTAATGAAAATATTAAATTTCGTTTTGAAGTGTGAAGACAGACATGGGGAAACAGAGAAGTCCATTATGTCACACCCTTTCATGAGTGCAATAATGAATCAACCATATTCTCAGAAGGTAATCACCAGTTACTCTCTATAAACCATCTGGAAGATAACACATCTCATGTTGTTTAGCATTTCTCTGCTTCTTATGATCTCATTTTTAAACGTCATTCACAGAAGCACAGTCATAATTTAGGGGAGTCAGCTGAGAGGATGCTGAAAGCCCTGAAGAAGATAAAGTTCTGTGAACACGGTGGTCTTTGCACTGGGAACAAATGCTGTCCTGTCTATGATAAGTCTGGTTTGTGGCAAGATATTAAACATCAGTAGTTTACACTTTTCAGATATACTTCTACATAATAGTAATATTCCCAGTTTTCACTCATGATAACCTCCTCTAGGTAGAGAGATAACTAGCACGTGCTGTCCTTATGGCCGAGATGCAGTCTGCTGTGATACATGGTGTTGTGAGGCTGGATACACGTGCGGGGATGCTGCTAATCAGACGTGCATCCCTCCATCAACCCGGGTAATAGGAATTGGATTTGTGTCCGATTAAATGAACTTTGATTAGAGAACAAAGTTCATTGCAAACCTAAGTCATGACACATACACATACATAACACATGACAACACATGATAAAAGGTGATTGTTCTTTCGGTATTATTCAGCACTTCAGGATTCAGAAGTCAAAGTGACAAAGTTGATTCCGAATTCACCCGAGTCGCTTGTATCCATTACAAGTGACAATGCCATGTTCCAATGCCCTCCTGAGATCCACAGCACGTGCACAGAAACTCAGGTATTGCACAATATTGTAGGTATCACTGGAATATGAGACATGATGGACAAATTTATTGTGACATTTAACAATCCTCAAGTTTTACAGTTTGCGAATTTATATAATCATGACATTCTGAGTTCTGACTAAGAGATGTCTCATTGCATTCCCAATCTAAGACGTGCTGTGTATCGTCAGAGAAGAACTTCACTTGCGCACCATTCCCCAACGCTACGTGCTGCAAAGATGGCATTCACTCATGTCCAGGTAATTGGAAATGTGCTTAAATACTTGTTTAATGCGATCGGTTAAAAGTGATCTTGTTCAAGAAGTCATAACCTCTTCCCCTCCTATCTCTCAAGTTCAATTGAATAATATGTCGCTTCTTCTCCACAGCCAACTACTCTTGTGACGACCAAACCAACGTGTGTATACCTCCCTCTGAAATCCCACGCGTTACCCCTCACGCATCGCGTGACAGTCAGGGGTCTCAGACACGTGATAGTTCCGTGACCGATGGAATGGGGGTTGTGATTTGCGATGCAGGCATGGAATGTCGCGATAATCAGGTGCGTTGAGAAGTTTGAGATTCCGAAATCTGAGATTCCCTTTCAAGAACTCCAAATTTCCAGTTCAATTGAGTACAATTCAATGTAATTTATTTCAAATCCTGAACTCCAGATAGCAAAAGTTTTCGAGAACCCACATTCCTCTTTCAGACGTGTTGTCGACTAACTGACGGTTCATTCGGCTGCTGTCTTTTCCCAAACGCTGTATGCTGTTCAGATCACATCCACTGCTGTGCTGAAGGATGGGTCTGTGATCACAAGACCAAGAGTTGTCGCAACCCCTTTGCCAAGTTAGTGATTCACTTCGCACGATTACTTAAGATCTGATTCACTCCTTAATAACACGATAAATTCTGCTCTAACTGTTTTCGTCCCAGGTCTCTGCAGATGACACTCCATCCCCTCACATCCGCTGACACCACCTTGACCCCTCTCCTCGCGGACACTGTACAGTGTAAGGACGGCTCTATGTGTCCACCTGACACCACTTGCTGTCCAGTTGACTCATCCGGTGAGGTGTACGGGTGTTGTCCATTCTCCCGAGCCACGTGCTGTGACAACAAGGCGTATTGTTGCCCTGACGACCGCACGTGTAACGAAGCTCACGGAACTTGCGATAAGCCGGTAAGTGTCTTGAGGCATGGGTATAAGAAACCATTCCATCATTGCATCATCTCAAATGCTGAGTGCTATAGGGAATGAGACATATGTTAGAATGCTGAGTCAGAATCAAATCTTGTTAGTTTTTTCCCGGAGATCAGGCAATGGCTTCTCTTAACTTCGAATCGATCCCTGTCAACTATCGACCATTCCACCGCCCTGTCAACTATCCACCGCTATTAGGGCGAAGGGAGCATGCCCATGGCAAAGAAGATCCCCGCAACACCACGAACACAACTGTCAGGAGGAAGTGGTGTCATGATAGAGATGAGTGGTGTCGAGATATACCCAGACACTGTACCAATGAGGAGGAAAATACCAGCTATCAGAAGGTGTGTGGACACACTGACTCCCTGATCCTTACCCAACTCTTACCGATCTCAAACCCTCAATCAATCAAATATAACTTGAGATATTCTTAATCTTTCCTACATAGATATGACAAATTTGTGTTGAATACGACTCACAAAGAACTCTATTCCATGGCATGCGATCAAACTCCCATTCTCCCACCCAGAGATACGGATGGTATGGGTCACGTGACGTGTGATGACGGCTCCATGTGCCCAGATCGGACCACTTGCTGTCAGCTGTCATCTGGAGACTACGGATGTTGTCCGTATCTGGATGCCACGTGTTGCGAGGACCAGCTTCACTGCTGCCCTAGTGGTAATTGGAACTTGTCATGAATAGCAACTGGAATGTCTTGTGAAAGATCAAATAGCAATTAGAATCTTAGAATTTCTTGTGGCAACTAGAATTTCTTGTGGTCGAAATGCCTTGTTACAATTCCCTTAATTTCGCTAACTTTCCCCTGAATCTAAAACCGCAATCATTTCAATTTTATTATTCCATTTCAGGATATCAGTGTGATATTTCTGCTGGCACATGCTACACGGGCAATACAGATATTGGCACCACTGTCATAAACATGGAGATGGTGTCAAGGAGCAATCTCACTGTACCCACTTTGAGTAAGTTGAGAGATTATTCTGAATCTGAGTGAAATTATCAACTTACTTATGTTCAATTTCTAGGCGAAGCTTTCGTCAAACATCTGAGTCAATCAATAAAAAACTACCAAAGTGTTAGATATGATGATAAATCACGGCATTTTTATCGACGACGGTTTTTTATCCGCAGCTGTCCGATGCGACGACGGGTCTCTCTGTCCGTCGTCATCTACCTGCTGTCTACTGGACACAGGAGGTTACGGCTGCTGTCCGTATAGGAACGCTGTGTGTTGTGAAGATAAACACCACTGTTGTCCATACAGTTAGTAAATTTCCTTATACGGCGGTCACGTGACCTGTGATACAAGGGTGATTTGGAATCTCTAACTACAAGATGTTTTGCCATTTTGAAAAGAAAGGGTCTGAAGTAAGTGTTTTCTATTATCAGGTTATACATGTGATGTGAAAAGGGGAACATGTGATCGTGCTAACACATATCAACTCGACAACGACATAGCAACACGTAACACCACCATGTTGTTGCTAAGCAACAGTGTTGCTCTCCGTGCACCTATCAAGGACTCAGTGGAGTGTCCCGATCACAAGTCATCGTGTCCCTCGCTATACACTTGCTGCATGCTGCCGAACAACGTGTATGGGTGTTGCCCATTCAACGATGCAGTTTGCTGTGAAGACAAGAAGCACTGCTGTCCTCAGGGTAATGACGTCACTTTTCCATTCTGAATGCCAAGTATTGCGTGCGAGTTTCGGAAACTGGATTCTTCTTCATCGCAAAATTAGCACAGTTTAAATGTTCCCATACAGGTTACAGGTGTAATCTACAGTCCCAAACCTGTTTGAGATCACCCCATGTAGACTTTATGACGTCACTTAGCAACGATATCGCATCGATTAGCAACGATATTACGTCACTTAGCAACATTATTGCACCTGAAGAGGAAGTTTCAGGTAAAACTGGCGACAGTCCAAAATATTTTCTGCTGAGAGAAAAAAACTGGCGAGTCTCTCAGCAGAAAAAATTGGGAGCGCGACATTTTCCGTATGTCGACAGTAGCTGTAGACATTAAACGTGTCGTCCTTAACGTGTCGTCCGGTACGTGTTTCAGGAGCCACGTGTGCGGATGGTTCCATTTGCCCTGACGGAACAACGTGTTGTATCCTGGATTCAGGAGCATATGGATGTTGCCCTTACAGGAACGCTGTGTGTTGTGATGACAAGAAACATTGTTGCCCTAACGGTTAGTGCCCCGACTATATGAATTGCCACTTCTGAGCAACTATACTTGAATTTTGGCGGGAAAATCCGCCGAATCTTACCTTGAGTCACGAACAGGCAAAACAAATTTTCGGTGAAACTTTAAACTGTGGTTGTTTCAGGTTACACATGTGATGAAGGGAGTAGTGAGTGTCGGCACCAGCATAGCACCGGTTTAGCACCTGAACTAGCACCTGAAATAGCACCTGAACTAGCACCTGAAGAGGTGAACCTGGTGGTGACTCCCCAGACACCTGAACCAATTATCGGCGGGTTTTGTAAAGATTTCAAGTGGTGTACAAACAAATGTTGCTATGACTCAACCGGAAATAAAACTGTTGGATGCTGCAAGTTCGCCGACGGTAAGGAATGGTTCAGATAATTGGTAAACCGATATTAAGCATCGGTCATCTTAGAATTTATAGTTTCTGATCTAGTTTCTTATTCTAGCATCGACTCAGTGAATTCAGATACATTCCTATCGAAACAGTAACAAAACACCAAAGCTGTCACGCTTTAGACTCCCATCTCTTCTCAAATTACTATCTTATCAATACCCATCACCCATGTATCTTTGCTTGTCTTAAAACCTGACAAATTCTGAATCAAAAGTGAAATTATTTTCACATTTTCAGGTGTGTGTTGCGCAAATGGGAAGAATTGTTGTAACTTCGATGAGAAATGCGATTCTAAAGGAAAGTGTCATCCGATAACAGAAAAACGTGGTAATACGCAGCATGTTCGTTATCTGATTCCCCTTCTTAACAGCATTAACTCAAATCCAAACAACCTGGATTAATGATTATTAACACGTTCCATCAGTTCGAATCTAGCCATCCATGTATAAACATTGCATACCCCTTCTTATTCTTCTCTGCATACAAAGCGTATAGGCAGTTGAGCCACGCGGGAACAGGCATCAGGAATGAAACCCGCACTCACACACTTTTTCAGACACGCGTTGCCCCGACAGAACGCAATGTCCATCTCACGCGACATGCTGCAAATCCAAGACGGGACACTACGCGTGTTGCGGTATGGAAAACGCAACCTGTTGCCCGGATGGATTGCACTGCTGTCCCAGTGGGTACACGTGTGATATGAGAGAGCAACAGTGTGTCGAGGTAAGGGTAACATTTCGCAATTCTTTCTCCTTTCATCATTCATAGCATGAGTCAATGAGATAGAAGTCAGTTTACTTTAAACAAAGCCTTCCTGTTTTCCGACTTTTGCTGGAGAATTTGAGATTATTCTGCCATTCTGGCACCAAAAGCAGTTCCTCTCAGAATAATGAACTGAAAATCACGAGGGACATAGCTTTTCATTGACTTGACGTCGCGCGCTAAAAGTATGAGACAATTTTGTGATCCATTGCGCGCGCACAAACGTTTATTATTGTGTTTTGTAGAATACATGCAGATGTGATATTTGAGTTCAAGTCATCATTCATCACACCTCTATCATCATTCACGACTCATCATCCAAAATCCTCAGACTTCCAATTGCTAAGAAAATTTAATCCAACCCCCATTGCAGGATTTAACCGGCAAAGTTATGTCTCTGAAAGCATCTAAACCACGATGTGACACCCTTACACAATGTAACAATGGGAAATACTGTCCGGCTGATATGAAATGTTTACCTATCTTCTCTGTTTGCTACACACTCGAAAAACCGGTGAGTGAAAAAATATTTGCTACTCCATCAAGCTTTGGTCGAGCTATATAGATAAGCTATATAGATAACACACCTCTATAGATAAGTCTTTGGATTGATTATAACAAGAAATCCATCATTGGACGATGATTGATTGATGTTTTAGCTTTTAACCTTGGCTCTTAAAATATGATCCTCAAATATTATTTTCCAGGGATATCACGCCATGATTGAGGACTGTATTTAGAAAGATCGTATGAAGTACGGACTTCAGTCTTCGAAGCAATGTGCTCTTAAGCATTATAGATGCAAGAGATCTCGGATATATGATATGTATACTGCTGGAATTTGATAGATGATTCATATCAGAGTATCATGATGAATTTTATACGTTGACCCGGTTTTCTATTTGATTTCTTACTGTTTTTACCGTGTTGATTTGGTATTTGCTGTGCAGATAGAATTGTGATTAACTTTTTTTGTGAAAACCCTATTCTTTATACATTGATCTGATTCCATCGATTCAAGAAAAAGTCTAAAATTCTGTCGACTGTCAGTCAATCTCCGTCGAAAGTTCTATTTCACTATTTCAGCGCGCATGACCCTGCTTAAGCAGGGTCATGCGCGCGTCTCACAAAATTCATCTCCTTAGACTGCACTAACTGTTGACGTTTTGTAGTTATACACAAATTTTGCACCGCGCGTGCCACAAACAAATTCCCATAACACTTCTCACTTTTTGCAAGAAATATTGCTGACTTGTACCATGAGAGGAAATGTTAGTTCCTATCTAAGGGAGTCATTTCTTATGAATGAATGATGTCAACGCGATTTGTACGTTTGTGGTGAAATCTCCCATTGGAATCATATTTCGGATATCCCAACCAATATCCAGTGCAATTTTTGACCTCTGCTGGAATTTTGAAACTCATCTCAAACGCAGAATACGTATTGTAAGCGTAAAGAGAACGTCTAAACTATGCATTTTATTCAGTGTTTACCCGAAGTGTTTGCATACGAATGACCATAGAGAATTCTGAGAAAAATATGTGCATACAACGCATTACGCATACTAGAGTTGAATACATGGAAGAATTTGGATGATTCAATATCTTATCGGGCTTGGAAGATGTAAAATTTGGAGGAAAAACATAGATTCAGTCTGCAGTGAAAGAGTATGATTTGCATAAACAAATAAATGTTATCACATTCAAATATTCCGAAATCCGGATTTCTACTACTACGACATAAAATCCGTAGAATCGGTAAATACCTAGACAATTATATAGACACAAATACACGGTAGAAATTATTTTTCCTACAGCAGTTACAGCATTCACATGTATAAAATTAATAAATTACTACGTGAAATCCAAATAAGTCCATATTTCAGCAGTTTCCAGTTTTGACCACACAAACCTTGCACTAACAAAGCATGTTTGACTCAAATCTGCTGAACCTTAATTCGCTTCTATGACAAAAGCTGGTAAAATCACAAGGTTTTCTTCCTTCATAATGTATGAAAAAAGTAAAATACGATGTATAAAACACTGTTGTCAGGAGTCAGCTTTATGAGAGCCAACTGGAAGCGGAAAAACTCCGAATTTCGAAGAGTCATTTACATTTTCCGCATCCCGAAGCGAAACTTCACTGACGTCCTCTGAAGTTTTCCATAATCTCGAACGTTCCCATGAACTCATTGATCTGTTGAGTAGATGTGTTAATCAGAAAATAGTTGTGGTAGACTCAATCGAGTTATGTGACGAATTGATAGTCGAGAGGGATCAGCGACGGGGACCGTGAACCGGGTAAGTTAATTTGAAACTTGATTTTGACATATTCTGTCAAATAAAGACACGGGGATAATTGGTTTGTCGGCACACAGACACACAAACAAACACACACACAGACACAGTACGCAGTATAATCAACAAGCGTCTCTGAATATTATAAACAGACATAATAATATGTACATAAAGATGAGTTCAATGAAACTTAATGAATGAAGCGAGGAGTGGAACTAATTAGATAATTGCACAATTGAAACATTTGGTTGTGTTTCAATGGAGGGAAGAGGAGGGTTAATTGCATCAACTGGTTGAGCACGTCAGAACCGGTCTGTCCCATTCGTCACAACTTGTTGACACCACTGCAAAACTGTCATGACGTAGGATGCTTGCGATGGAATGCACTGACACCAGTTTGTCAGAACAGGCTTGTGTGACGAATGCGCACCCTATTCGTCACAACTTGCTGACACCACTGCATAACTGTCATGACGTAGGAATGCTTGCGATGGAATGCTCTGACACCACTTTGTCACAACAGGTTATGTGACGAATGGGCACCCTATTCGTCACAACTTGCTGACACCAGTCCGTCAGAACAGGCCTGTGTGACAAATAAGGGACCATATTCGTCACAATTCGCTGACACCACTGCATTACTGATATGACATTGGTATGCTTGCGATGGAATGCACTGACACCAGTTGTGTGACGAAATAGTGCGTCTCCTCTGATATGTCATCATCTGTCATTAATTGGAAGCCCCCTCCTCTAGCAAATGTGACGGCTCCCTTATCCTCTGGAATCAACGAAAGTGCTCAACACTTATAATAGTTCTTACCCTTTTCGATAGTCTATCAGGACAGAATGCTTTCACCAACATCAGGTAGTAGAACATGACAGGCATGACAACGAATACACGGTTATGTTGTACAGCTTTAATGATCTGTGGGGGTAATTAGTGCGGGTGATTAACTTGTAATTATCCAATTATGGCTTGCGGTGATGACAATGAGACAACTCACCGTATCGCCAACATATTCCGGTTCCAACATGGGCATAAAATACGGCCACTTGCTCACAGCCCCATCAAACATACCAGTTTTTATGAAGAAGGGGTTCACCACTGTGAACTCGATGGGCAGGTTCTGAAATGGAGCAAGTCGAAAGGTTGGAAAAACTCCCTTGATAAGGAAGCGAGGGTTATTATTATAATTGCGAGGGTTACTTTTATAATTGTATGAATGATGTCTTTTCGTCAAGAATCGGCTAATGTGCAAGGGAATTCGAGCTAATTGACCAGTTTTATAGGGAAGGACAAGGCTCATATCAGCTCATAAATTGTCATCGGATAGTCACTATAGCGATCAAAGTGAATGTTAGGTTCTTACCTCCTGCTGAACCTCAAGCTTGAGTGACTCCATGAGGCCCATGATGGCAAACTTGCTGCAGCTGTAGTCCACTAACTTGGGAACTCCAAACAGACCAGCCACGGAACTTATCGTAGTCACGTGACCATATCCTGCATTTTGATTGGTTAGGGAGCACGGCACGCTCATTGGATGATCACATTCTCGTATGTGATTGGCTGGCACGACCCACCTAACTCAATCATATCCTCCATGTAGCACTTTGTCACCCAGAATACCGACAACACATTCACTGACATCGTCCTGAGGTAAAATGCGGGCATTCAGAATATCCACAATTCAGAATATCCACAAAACGCCATTGTAGTTATTTGTCACACAATGACTCATAGAGTAATCGACATTTTAACGGAACTAACTTTTGCGGAACTACTAAACTTTTGCGGATCTAACGAACAATTTACAAAATGAACAATTTACGAACTGAACTGGTCTACGATGCTCAGGGAGAATCCCTACCTTTCTATCTCAGTATGATGTAGCTCTCGGAATCGTTTCCCAGATACAATCCCAGCCACGTTGAAAATGTACGAAACACGACCAACTTCGGAAAGCGTCTGAGATAATATTGAATTCATTTCATTGTCATTACAGATGTTGCGAAGCAGGAATTGAGACTTAACACTTCATATTGGGAAGTGTAATGTTCAAACTTTCGCAAATTCTATGTTCTTTATCACTTCGAGTTACACAATTCCCTCATTAGATTCTTGGAAGACGTGTACTCTATCACGTGAATTGAGTCATTCATCAAATGAGAAAGTGTTTTACCAGTTCATGCATCTTAGCAACTTCCTCGAATACAGATACGTTGCAACAATACCCATACGCTGAACCGCCTTCCTCCCTTATCTCAGAAACTGGAAGTAATTATTCCATATATGGAAATGCGCAGATTTAGTACCGATTACCGAGTAACTTGGCAATTATTCGCTGCGTTATTAAGCTGTCGTTAAATGAATAGGTATGAACGGAAGATTACTCAAACTATGAAACTACTTTAACCTGTTTGATCATTTGCATCTTTGTTGATATCCACGCATACGATAGTATTTCCCATTCTTGCAAGCTTCATCGCTAGATTCTTTCCTATTCCACTACCTGAAACAAATGAAAACTATTATACATTCAGGAACGAATCAAAACTTATCGAACAGAGACGAAGTATTAGCACATTTTCTGCTGTCTTTCGTCAATGATCTCTCAAATCATATCAATACTTAAGACTCTTGTTATACGGTACGTGTCAATCAAAGACTCTTGTTATACTAAGTGTCTGAGTTTCAATATAGATTCTATTCATGTCAAGAATTCAAAACTTGAATTTTTCAGCTCAACCTGTTCCAGTGATAAGGATATTCTCGGTACAGATGACTTTGCTCCTCCTGTTTACAAAGATATAGGCAAACGCCCAGAAAAACTCGTAAAATCCGACTTTGTACACGTCCCAGACATCTTTTATGAAGGTGATGCAGGCTGCGATGAAAGATCTGATGCACATGATGAACGATTCTCACTTTAATGGGTTGCTAAAAATCATGCTGAAAACAGAAGTGGTTAATCAGGGAATCAATCAGATGGCAGCAAAATTATACATTATACAAACCGTTAAGAAGATGTAAGATAGTGAATTCATCGAATACAATTTATGGTGATGATAGACACTGATAAAGACTGATAAATAAAACAAAGATAACACAAATAATCATCTGACAAATAAATATAAACAAATTTATACATCTGAATTCTGAAAGCTACGACAAGATACATTCTTTGATTTGAAGGCATCGCACTACCCACAGTCTACACCCATCACATTATCAATGTAATAGTGACTGAAAACATGCCCAAATTTAGATTCTAAACTGCGTTCAATTTGACAATCAACGCATCATAAATTGACAGATTCACATGCATGGTAGGTACCAAATGATGAACAATAATGGTCTGAAGAGCTTAATATATGATGATCATCTCATAGCAATATCGATTACTGTTGAGAGTAATTCTTATCGATTATGCTGCTGAAATTTCAAAGAAATCTATCAACGATTCTAGCTCGTAGTTATCCAATACTTCAAGTAGCATGGGTACCTTGCTCTTCACGTTCAAGCCTTTGAACTTAAATTTATCAATGTACAAATCAGTAATCATCCCATACAACCTCTCCAAATGACAAGGTTGCAGTTTGAATGCTGCCTGGAGTTGTTCAGCATTTTGGATGATGTCCCGATACTCTGGTGATAGGAAGTCCAATGTGGGCTCATGCATTGACAACTCTTTCAGAGCGTCAATCAGTTGGACTTTCTTGGCAAGGAGTAACTGCTCATCCAGTTTTGGGTGGATTAACCGCAAGGAATGAGGGATTGATTGGTCACACAGTTCATACGAGATGTTAAGGGCGATCTTGCGTTGAGTAGCTAGCTTCGTAGTCACATCTTTCAAGATTGAAATGGTGCTGATATTATCAGATCTGAACTCTACCGATCCCTGGCTATAATTACACTCAAGCTGAGTGTCGAGGAATGTACTCTGGAAGTACATTGTGACCGTGTCTCCAGTTGGGCATTTGTCAGGGACTTCGGGGATGCAATAGCCGATCCAAGAGTGGACTTCACCCAAGCTGAACTTTCCGTTGAGCCTCAAAACATTCATCGGTCTTTCATTGTCAATGATATGTGTTCGTCTGTGGAGTGAGAGTGGCTTGATCTGATACTGCTTCAGTTGGCAAGTTTTTGGTTGAATTCTAGGTGTGATGTATACTTGCAATGTTCCATACTGACCTTCAATAGATCTTATTTTCACATCCAGTCTCGTTGTGTTTGCTTGGCATCTGTACGTTGCTAGGAGGTAATTCTTATCTTCAGGGTCACAAGCACTGTGACTTACCACAGCAGAGTTCTTTTCCACATCAAGGAGATCGATGGGAACATCACATTGGAGAAGAACGTTTTCTATTGGCATTTGAATCTCGATTGAGAGGAGATAATTAGCATCAACAGGGTTCAGTACAAATTTATCATTCACATTAAACTTCACAACTGCACTAATTGCCGACTCAGATCCTGCAGATTTCTGGTACTTCTCACGTTCTGTCATGACCTGCTTCTTCAACTCCTCAATCTCCTGTTTCATCTCATCAATCTTAGTTTTGGTAGAAGGTGGTATGACATTTGTAGCTGCATGTGACTTAGCTTCAGTTGTAAGACTGATCAGATGTCCCGGGTACGTGGCTATCACAACGTCAGAATGGGTAGTAGAAGTTATCAAACCTGCACCAATTGATGTTACTGATTCTGATACATTTTTAGTTGACAATATCTTAGGTTGACCCTCAGCAATAGTGTAAATCTCTACAGTTCCATCATCTCTTGCAGCAATCAACTCAGATACGCCATCTCCATTGATATCAAAGGTATCAATAGCAGTTATTCCACCAAGATTATTCACATTAGCAATTTCCCATCTGTGGCAGGGGTTGTCTTTGTTAATTGTACAAAGACCAATTATACCATCTCTTGTACCATACACAAGGTTGTTGTGTCCAAAGCCACTCATCACATCAAACAATGCCAGAGTTTCAGGGGCTCCAGGGACCTCAGCTTCATAGAGGAGTTCACTGCCTGAAAGTACTCTCAGCACTCTATCCTGACACCCTAGGACAGGGTATATTTCCTGACCGGTTCCAGGAATACCCACCATATCATTTATCTTATCACATGAAAGATAGAAGTGTGTGTCCTGGCAGTTGTGGTACATATTGTAAATGTATTGACCAGTCACGTGCAAATCCGCACCATGAATGAACATGGATTTGATAGAATCACTCAAGTTAGATTCAAACATGAGAAACTGCTTCCCCCTCTTTGTAAAACCTCTAACTTCAGAACCAGACGAAACAAAAATCTTTTCTTGTAGGGAACCTATGGCACCCCCAAGCTCTAATCTGTCAACTTTTGGCCCAGGGAGGGTTTTGAAGTCAACAGCAACATCACTTTTCTTCATCTGAAAGCATGTCAAAATTCCATTATGATCAGCCACAGCAATTCTTTGGGGTATCTTTTTTCCTGGTTGATTAGGAAGAACTTTCGTTGACTTTAATGAAGTTGAACCAACTGTCAGCAAGTCAATCCTTGAAAGCTCTAATTCCATTGTCAGAGATCAACTGAAAATAATACGATTCAAAGCCAAGGACCAAGGTTATTGAAATTGATGCAATGGCCAATGTTGCTATCAACAATGGGTGAAAACAAAAAAGTATGGGATCTTTGATTATCACCCATTATTACTCTGAATGCTATTCTCAAGACAGAAAATAAGCTGACATTTCCTAAACAATCAACAATCAAGCAAATTTTGCAAACATACAATAACAAAATGCAAGTCCGAAACAAGATATAGAGTCTTCGCTGCAAACTTTATTTCTGAATTCTGAAATCACTATAATGATCTTGATTACAGACTATTCATGAAGTATTGGCTGTCGATGATAGCCCCTGTCGAGAATTTCATTGCGCGCGCGCCGCGCAATTCATTCTCAGCTGGGCCAAGCAAATGCAAAAACAATGTTAAATGGTGACGTATGGGGCAGGTGGCTTGATCCGACCTCTGTTCCTCGCGCGCGCGCACCTCAGGTCCTCAGCTCCATTAATCACTCGTCAGAAACATTGCAACATGAACAGTAAATGCAAATGTTAATGACCGATGTGTCATTTGACCACCGTTTTGCGCGCGCGGCGTCTTGGAGTACCTTGGTATCGCGATCAAACGCCTAGTTTGATAAGATCGCGCGTGTGCACACGTTGCGCGCCCCTATTCTACTCAGTGAACTGAAAAGTCGTACAAAGAAAACCACGGAAACGCGCAGCGCGCGCGGAGTATTTGGGTCACGCAGCGCGGGAACAATCGCGCGCAAAAAAACAGTGGACAGGTAACAAAACAATAAAAGCAAAAATGTTCTTTCGGTCTTCTTAAGGTGAAGACGCGCGCGCCGCCGGCCGCGTGAGAAGCAAGCGATAGGCGCCAAGGCTAAGCAGTCGAAATCATGATTCCACCTGCGTGGCGCAATTATAATTCAACTCTTGCAATGAAAAGCATCACACTATTGTTTTTTGCAGAGTACAAAAACTTAGGGATCGCTCAGCGCGCAAAATAAGCACACGCGATCGCAACTGAGCGGCTTACATTGCATCAATTAGCCGGATGATAAAAAATGGTATATCTATCTGTCAGAGTGGCGTTTTGAATCAGGCCTATGCTACCTCATAAAAATTGAATGAAAATTATATTTTCATTTATCACTCTGTCCTCATTTCTTGAAAAAAATGCCGGATGTTATGTAAATGGCTTATCCGTTTCCAGTGTCTGGAACAGTTTGGGAAATGAGGAATTTGTTTAACATGAAGGCAATATAGACATGTGACTATGTTTCAAATTATTCATGATGGACTTAGCATCACAGCAATGCATTTTTGCCCTTTACCTGAACCTGATATGCCACATTTTTGTAATATTTGTCAAATGATTGCCATTGTTGAAGTTATGCTTTCCTGGTATCAGTTGATTGTTCCCCATGACTTATTCGACTCATTGATTCAGTATGACAAAAGATGATGTATCTGTCAGAGTGGCACTTAGAATCAGGCCTATGCTACCTCATGAGACATCTATTGGGTGTCAGCCTTGTATCCGTGAGGTAGAAAACTTGCTTCTAGTTTTCCTTAAGAGTCCTATTACTAGTCCTATGATGATTTTATCTTCATTTTCAAGGTACCTGGAGAACCACAAGTAGCTGCTGGTGGAAAAGAATTTACTTATGACTATGTGTTTGGCAGCAGCACTGGCCAGTCACCTATATTTGATAATTGTGTTGTCCCCCTGATTGATAAGTTCTTTGCTGGCTATAACTGCACTATTCTGGCATATGGGCAGACAGGAGCAGGTTTCTTACATGAGAATTATGATTACTTTGGAATTTGTATGTTTCTCAAAAGAGGTTTGTGTTTTTAATTCATTTCTCTAGGTAAAACTCATACAATGGGCACAGCAGACACATCTCCAAGTGCTGATCACTCATCATCTGGAGTCATTCCCAGGATTATACATGACATATTCAGCAGAATCAGTGATAATTCAGAGACCACATATAAACTTAAAGCCACCTATCTGGAGGTTACTCTAGCTTTTCAATCATAAATAGTTAAAAAAATCAGTACATAGTACCTAACTCCCTTTTGTACCCTTTCATAGATCCTGAATGAAGAGGTGAAAGATCTCTTGACTGGAAACATTTGCCAAAATGCAATTCGAGAAAACCATGATGGTAGCATAGTTATTCATGGCTTGAAGGAGTCACCTATTGTGTAAGAATTGATTAACCAGTTTTCAAATGCCTAGCACAGTACCTGATTAATCTATCTTCTAAGGAACCATATCTCCAACCAATATATCTGGAATTTCAGTTCTGTTGACGACCTCTATGAGTGTCTGAAGACTGGTGCCGGGTTTAGAGCTGTAGCAGGGCATGCTCTCAACTCTCAGTCCTCAAGATCACATGCTGTAAGTTTGATTAATCATCCTGTGTAGAGATTGTGTGAAAGAAGCAGTTCAAATAATTTCTCTAGTCTATGATCATGTTTCTAGTGTAAAATTGAAAGTCATGAATATGAAAGTATATGCTGATCTTATTAACATGTTTAGGTGTTTGCACTGATATTGGAACAGCAGCTTCAAGGAGAGACTGATAGTGACTCTTATCTCATAAGCAAATTCAACTTAGTTGATCTTGCTGGGTCTGAACGAGCTAAACGGACAAAAGCAGAAGGTTTTCAAAATTAGCTGTTCTGAATCTCAGTTCTTATGTAATTCGGTAAACCAGTCTCCACTAACTTTAAGAAACATCCTCATGCAGTCATGCCATCACCCAGGCGAACGTTTGAAAGAGGGTATCAACATCAACAAGGGATTGCTAGCTCTGGGCAATGTCATAAGTGCCTTGGGGGATCCTGACAGAAAGACAGGCTATGTCCCATACAGGGACAGTAAGATTACACGACTTCTACAAGACTCACTTGGTAAGCGTTGGATGTCTGTTTTGGCGGGTCTCATTGTGTTTGTATTTTCATGACTGATTGTCTGTATGAAGATAATTAAGGTTCAGTGAGAGTCGTAACAGTAATCACATTGCCGAGTCCGGAATCTCGTGTTCAACTGCACTCTGGTAACGAGTTGTATCCCATGTGGGTGGTAATGGGTGGTAACACTGTATATTACAGGTGGTAACAGCATGACGCTGATGATTGCGTGTTGTTCCCCCGCCGATAGCAACCTCGAGGAAACAGTAAACACTCTCAGATATGCCGACAGAGCCAGGTAGGACTATTATATAGTTGTCAACGTGAAATAGTCTATCTGCCAATAGTCTATCTGCCTTGATCTCAATTTGTGAAATATCCTCAATCATCCTTGATGTGTATGAGCACTCATCCTAGGTTTCATTTCCCTAGAAAACTCAAAGAAATTAGCTTCTAAATTTCATATCTACATTCTTCTCTCTGTCTTCTCCACATTTCACATGATCTACTCTGCCTTCTCCCTCTACAGAAAGATCAAGAACAAAGCTATCGTGAACCGTGACCCACGGGTAGCCGAGTTACTCATGCTGAGGAAGGAGAATGAGGAGCTGAAAGCCAATCTGATAAATAATGGGAGTAGTGCTGATATAAGTGAGCTGCATGAGTTACGGCAGCAAGTTGAGTCGTTGGAGAGTGAGAAAGAGGCGCTTCTGACTCAACTTAGGTGAGTAATCGTGATGTGCTGTGAGGAAATAAAACTTTTTTCCAACTGTAGGTTTCTGAGGAAAGGAACTTCAGTCGGTTTTGTTGATTTCTACATTTGTCTATTTTATCTTGTTTTCGAAAGTTTCTCATTATCTCTTTGTTCATCGATTGATGAATCACATCATTCTTCCTCAGCGGAAGCTCACACCAAGCCACGGAAAAGTTGACAAAGCTGGCGGAGTTGTTGACAGTAACACAGATAGAACGGGATATGTTGCGGGAGAAGATGACGCAACTCCTCAGAGATGGGGTGATCGAGGTAAACATGTCTATGAAATAAGAACGGTTAATTTCGAGCGATGCTCAGTCCCCCTGGTATTTCTCATTCGATTAACCTCATGGCGGTGCCATGACATTTGATTCACCTCATATATTCATGGCAAGTACCTTCAATCGCACACGAACTTGTGAAGGTTCGCAGAAATTATTCGCCCCCCCCCTCAGAAGGACGAATCACTGGACGAGTCTGCTCTTGGGAACTCCTCGCTGAACGAGTCCACAGATCAGCAGATCACCGCTGACGAAGCTCTGCGGGCAGATACCCGCCGGCGGGAAATAGGGGAGGAGTTGCAGGCTCTCACTGAGCAGCTCACATCGAGTGAGCAGTACGCCAAGAGTCTACAAGCTAATGACGAGACTTTCGCATTGCTGAGGGTAGGAATATGATATCGGATGTGGAGTTAGGATCCCAGAAATGGGGGGGACCATGAAAGATAGAAAACAGAAAAAGTAAAGTTGCCAAATCTGGCCGTTTCTCTATTGTAGAATCAGCCAGTACCCACTACCCAGTAACATGTATGATGAAACTACCTTGTGTTATTAACCTACCTACATATTCTGCTCAGGAGCAATATCAGAGCAACGTTGACGCCCTGAACGGTGAAATCAGTGAGTTGAACGGACAGAAATCAGAGTTAGAGTGCAAGATCAGGGAACTGGAGAAGGGTATGTTGGTTTTCTCTTTGTGCTTGATGTTGAGTTACAAGGGATCGTCTTTTCTTTTTTGTGTTTGATCATGTTAAAGACGATCGTTAGTAGTTAAAGACGTTCATTAACAGACTATACTATACTATAGATTCAACTTTCAAGAGATGATTCCCAATCACAAATGTGTTAATATAATGTACTTGAAATTATCTCGGTTATATGTCAGGTTCTGGGAATAAGAAACTCATTCAACAGAAGAGTGAAAACTTGGCCACTCTCCAAAATCAGATCTCCGAGCTGCAGACCAAGTGTAGGGAAAATGAGAGACTTCTCAAGATCAAAAAGGGTAAATTTTTTGTCGAACGGAACCCGGGAAACGACCGAAAAATGAGAGCCGACTTGGGTCGATCTTTGGTACTTTGGAAATACTCCCTATTCGAAACTACCATTCTATTTCTAGGCAATGATGCTGAGCTGACGAAGCTGACGAAAGAGATCCAAGTCATGAAAAAGTCCAGGGTTGACCTATTGAAGAGCATGAGAGCTGAGAATAAGAAATTCCAACAGTTCAAGAACGCCAAAAACAAGGAAATTGTACAGATCAAGAGGTTGAATATTTTTCTGCGAAATTTTAATTTTCGGACCAGTCTCAATTCGAATTGTGTTCCCGGTATCCTCTCATCTATGATTTGAGGAAAAGCGATCCTCAGTATATTTCATAATTTTACTGTAGATTTGAAGAGAAGAAGAGGGCTGATCTTTACAAGCAGGCGGCAGCACAACAACGAAACGCTAACGTCATGAAGAGACGCTACGAGGAGGCACAGGTCGGTATTTGCTGGAGTTGGATCTCCGAAATAAATGTTAAAATTCTAAGAAGAAATGGTTGTTGTTTCCATGAATATGGTTGTGAAAGTAATTACATGATTGTTGTTTTGAATATGGTTGTCGACGTGGCTAGACTTGTTTTGACAGTTAGTCTTGCAACTCAGACAATGAATAAGAGGCTGAAGGAGACAATGGATAAACAACAGAAAGCGCTTAACAAACGTGTCGGGCCTGGGAAGTCAGTCGATGTCAAGGGGTTGCTAAAGGTGAGTGGTGGCAAGTTTGTCAGCGTATAGTGGTGTCAAGGAGACTTCGTGATGTCAAGGGAAAGTGGTGTCAGTTGAGTTAGTAGTGGTGTCAAGGAGAAGTGGTGTCAGAGTAGATTTAATAGTGGTGTCAAGGCGAAATGGTGTCAGAGTAGATGAAATAGTGGTGTCAAAGAGACGTAATGTCAAAGAGAATTTGTGTCAAGGAGAAAAGATGTCAATGAAAGTGGTGTCAAGGAAAAGTGGTGTCAAACTACATCACTCAGGGTCACATTGACATGAGGATAACCAAAGAAATGGCTCGAGAAGCTATTGAAATGTTCATTGATCAAAGGAAGAAGCTGCATGACAGCCTACAAGCTCTAAAGAAACTTCCAAAATCAGGTTAATTTTATGTAGATCAGACCTTTAGAATTCATACCTACGGTACCGTATTTGATGCTTCTTTGATCGAAAATTCTTGAAATTTCTAAAGAAAGAAAGAATTTATCTTTGTTGCCCTACAGAAGATGTAGCGGAAGACATTGTAGATGTTGAACAACAGATCAAGTTCAAGTCTCAGCAGATATCGAATCTACAGAGTGAAATTATGAAGTACGATCAGAATAGCAGCAAAACGGATATCTTCAAGCAGTTGAATAACATCAGTGATTGCAAAACTGGTAAATCTAAAACTTCTTCGGCATTCTTTGGCCCTCATACGTGTTCAAGTGTGCGATGAACACGAATCTATCTTACACAAATTATTTCGACGAATTTAGTCCGAGCCCCAGCCCAAATTTCCAGGACTGAAATGGCTGTGTGGGGCTGCCGTTGATGGTCACCTCAGAGAAAACGCACTCCGCCGTGATTTAGAAGAGGGTGACGCAGAGAAAACAAGGATGCAGGAAGAAATCGCAGCAATTGAGTTGAATTTCGAGGACTCCAAGAGGGAGTCGGAGTTGAAAGAAACAGAATTGCGGAAAGAATTCCAGGTGAGTTCCACGTACAAATTCATATCTCTTGCGCGCGCGGTATTTGTTTTCGTGGCGATTGTGGCAAATTCTTCGTTTTTTCTCGACTTTGCGTAGGGCGCGAGGGTTGAGATATGTTGGGTTTCATCCTGCGCGCGCGCAGAACGCGAATTCCCGCGGTTTTCAATAATGGTCTGAACTTTGTTATAACGGCGCGCTACGCTGAAGAAAATTTTGTTGAGTTACTCACTTTTCAGATGACTATCAAGAGTCTTGAAACGCAGAATAAACGATTGAAAACTCTCCGCACGAATCAACCGGCATCGGTCAAAGCCACACAAGCGCTCAGAAGAGAGTTTGCGAGGACCGAGAGTCTCAGCTCTCTGAGCAGTATCAGCGATGCA
This sequence comes from Beroe ovata, assembly GCA_946803715.1. Classification (NCBI taxonomy): domain Eukaryota; kingdom Metazoa; phylum Ctenophora; class Nuda; order Beroida; family Beroidae; genus Beroe; species Beroe ovata. The sequence continues at coordinate 35,161 of CAMPET010000408.1, forward strand.
TCGGACATTGGTGATAATGATGTAATCGATGAATCATGGTTTGAAGAGAATAAATCGATTGTCAAAGATTTTGAAAATGTCGGTCTCAAAACACCGAAATCCGTCAAGAAAGCTCTGAAGCGTCGAACCGTACGGTTGGATAAAGGTGGATGTGGATGTAAGGGGAACTGTGGGTCCAAAATGTGTGGATGCGTCAAACTGGATGAAAAGTGTGGGGACTCGTGCAAGTGTAACGTCAGTAAATGTAAGAATCGGGCAGACGGCTGTGATCCCGAATTGGAAATATCACTGAGCGTTCCCAAGCGAAATCTGCTCGATGATATTCTCAGTGATGGCGAGGATAAGGAAAACGAGCCGGTGATTGATCAGAAGCATGAGTCAGATTTCAAGAGTTCTCCTCAAAAGAGGAGTGTCTCGGGCGAGGAAATTCCGGTGAAGAAACAGAAGACTGTAAAGAGGAAGAGTTGAGGTTGTTGAGATGAGTGATAGTTCGCATGAAATGATGAGATGTGGCGTTCAAAGGGGTAAAAAGGATGGAAAAAGAGACGAAGGAAGCGGGATCCTAATTCACGGTTTTGAGGATATTGATCTTTATCGGGTCAAATTTACCCAATCTGTAAATATACTTCCTTCTATAAGCTGACCTCTATACTTTGAATCCTGGCTCTTGCATGAGAATGTTTTGATGTTCAACTTTGAAATGTTTTTCAGTTTTATGTCCATTATTTCTGATTCACCCATTTCGATGTGACAAGGACACTTTTCTTCACTATTACTATTTTCTCTGTGTATCTTCCTAACCACCCCTGCCCATTTGACAGCCATGGCAGCTACAGGATTTGATACCGCTCCTGTGTACTACAGTGACTCGCTGGGTGCCCCCATGATACATGGTAATGAGGAGTACAGCCTGAACAACTCACAGAAACTCTTCAAGGATTTCATCAGGGAATTCCACGATGTAAACAATATCTTTCTCTACAGGTTAGGGAGGTTGAAATGTGAGATGAAGTCGATTACCATGACAACATAACTCCCTCTAACACACACATACACAAACAAACACACATACACACACACACACACACAGACACACACACACAGACACACCACACAGCACGCTCGAAAT